>VMDR010000886.1:0-165940 GCA_007922815.1 Macrotus californicus | reverse complement strand
AATACAATAAAGTGTTGACATAGACAGAAACTCCCTGATTCTCTGCTAAATAAATGAATCTTTCTGTACTAATTCTTCAAAAGCCTAATATTAGTCTTTTCCCTTCTAAATTCCCATATTAGGATTCAGAGTCAGTCTTTTGAGTAAGTCTTTCTTTTCACTTCTTATTTAATCAACACCGGCACCAAATTCCCCTCTGTCAACTTCATATTCAGCTCGAGTCTGACCTAATTCTCCCCAGGCAATGAGCTGACTCCACATGGCCCGTCAAAAGGAGTTAGAAGGAAGGAAAAAGATGTGGGGAGAGAGGAGAGATGCCAAGTGTTTCCTGATCTAGAGGCATTACGACACGAGCCTCTTAGGTGCTTTGATAACATCCCATGGATCGTGTGAAGAGTATCCTTCCTTCTGTCTGCCCTGTGACTGAATTTGACTTTGTCCCACTCAATTTGTCCCCAGCCATGCAGAGCCCCCTTTCCTGGAGGAGTGGGGTTGAGAAGAGTGTTTCTTACCACCTCAGTTCAGCGGTTTCTGAGCCTTGTGTGTCTGTTCCCTCAGCCCCAATGCCCTTCCAAGCACTAACATGTCCAGTGGGACTTGAGAGCCTGAATGCTGGTGTCTGCTGGGTCCACTCTTTGGGTGTGTTGTTTGTGGAACCAATTGTGCTGTGCTCTTGTGTGGTCTGCAGTCGGCCACCAGACATGCTAGTTCTGGGGCCTCATGGGAGGGGTTTCTGGTGTAGGCCAAGGCCAGCTAATAGGAGCTACAAAGGGATCTGCAATTGGTAGTTGCCTGTGCGGGGTTTAGAGGCACCTGGGAAAGGCTATGCTGTGCCTGGAGACCGGCTGCCACCAGGGCTGGGCTTGGGGCCACCTAGCAAGGGGTGTGGGGCATGCCAAGGCCAGACGATGCTTGTCTAGTGTTTGTGAAACTTTGAGAGATTTTAGGAAAGTCCACAGCATGGGCTGAAGCTGGCAGCTTGTGAAGAGCAGCCGCAGACAGAGGCTCAGGCTGGTGAGTGAGTTGGGTGGGGTGGGGCTCAGGGAATCACCAGGGCCGGTGAGAGGGGTATTAGCCAAGGTGACAGAGACTCGTATTTATCGCCTGCTTCCACCTGCCGGCCTTGTGTGGGGAGGGTTCAACAAGGGAACAATGGCACCTGCCGAGGGCACTTTAGCCCTGAGAGAGCAGCCCCTCCAATCCTTGCCCTGAATCCAGACAACTCAGTTTGTCTCTATATTTCCCTAGCACTTTCTGAACTGCTGTCCCTTCCCTGTTCAGGGGCCCCCTAAGGGGACTGCCTGGCCCTCCAGCAGCACCCCTGTCACCAGGACTGAGTCCTGCTGATTTTCACAGCCAGCCTCTGCAGGGCCTTCTCTTCCTGGCACTGGTACTCCAGGCCTGGAGGCCGAGTGTTGGCCTGGGACCCCTCACTCCTCAGTGGGGACCTCCAGAGCAGAGATACCTCTCCCTATTCTTACATGGGTGG
The DNA here is from genome assembly GCA_007922815.1 of Macrotus californicus. Lineage (NCBI taxonomy): Eukaryota > Metazoa > Chordata > Mammalia > Chiroptera > Phyllostomidae > Macrotus > Macrotus californicus. The sequence continues at coordinate 164,451 of VMDR010000886.1, read as the reverse complement.
GGGACCAGCTCGTTTCAAGTCCCTGCCCCTCCTACCAGTCTTGATATGGCTTCTTTTTTATCACCTTGGTTACAGGACTTCTGTTCAGCTAGACTTCAGGCGGTTCTCCAGGGTGGTTGTTCTGTAGTTTAGTTGTGCTGTTCATGTGGCCACAGAAGAAGCAAGCCCAGTGATTCCCTACACTGCCATGTTGACTGGAAGGTTTTGATGTAGATCTGTTTTGGACTAGTTCCCGGATAGCTGCCTGGCACGGCAGTGTAAGCAAATGCCTCCTTTTCCCTTTGCACTCGGAGTTTTAGCTGTTCATGTGCTCAGAACCAAAGTGCTCAGAAAGGATGAGATGGAAAGAGTCACCTCCTGAGCTTTAGGGAACCGTTAATGCTCTGCCCCCACTACTTCCTTATTGAGGGCTGCTCACTGATCACATACCAGCAGATGCTGGGTAGACCAGTTCTCCTGGTTCTGTCTGAGGGGAGCATCTCCTGCTTCACTAGGTCCTCACCAATCTTCCTATGTGTGCCTGTCACTGCACTTAGAACCTGTCATTGTCTGTTATTTGCACGTCTGCCTTCTTGTGTCTTAGTTCTGTAACCCTAGTACCTAACATAGCGCCTAGCATGTTTCATGTTGAACACATGAGACTTCTGTTTTTATAGATAAGAAGTCTCATGTTGGCATTTCCACATGTTTAACCTAGAGTGGGTTCTTGGTATTATCTGCTGGTAAAGGAATGAAGGAAGGAAGGAATGAACGACCTACTACGAGCTGGTAAGTTTCTAAAATGACACAGGATTTTCACAAACACTGAGTTGTCTTCTTTTATTTATGTTCATCTCTCTTTCATCATTAAACATCTGAGTTATATCTATGATTTATGTTTTTATAGTAGAATGATAGAGACCGTATTCATAATACTGTTCCCAGGAAAACAAAAGATTTGAGTGATCTAAGACAGTCTCACACACACGCATTCCCACATGTGCTCACATACACACTCACTCCATTCTAAATCCTCAGCTTGTGTGCATCCATCACTGTTCCTCCTCACTGAAAGAGTCTGAAATGCTGCAAGAAGTTCCAATTTCCTCAATACATCATAATTAATCACTATATTATCTGGAAGCCAAATAATTATTTTATTTCCCAGCCCCACTTCCTGACCTAGCCATCGGTTCTTCTCAAAATTACTACTGCGGTTAGAAAATGGGCCCCGAAGGTGCAGCACAACCAGAGAACAGGTAGATCATGTGAGCAGGAACAGAGGCTAAATGGGGAACCATCGGGAACAGTCTGGCAAAGCACTCTGTGGAAAGGAAGCGGCCACTCAGCTCCAATGGCGTGTGAAGGCCACGTGGCCAGATTCTAGGGCTTCTAAAGAAAAGCTAGAAGTCGGGATGTTTGCAAGAAGTTCTCTGGTTTTGGAAGCGCCGCATGTGCCCTGTAAAATATGGCTGCCTGCTAGATGTGACCTCCAGTCGGTCATCAGTCACAACTCCACCTAAAGCCGTAATCCATGATACCTTCTGGAGACAGGGTGCTGGGAACCTGAGAGGGAGCTGCATGGTCAGAATGTCCGAAGAACACTCTAATTTTAAACACTGTCACTTGTCATGTCTGTAAATATTCTGACACACATTTGAACGCATTTCAATTTTTAATGTGGAAAATAGAGCTTTCAAACCTCTCGTTCGCATTTTGCATCTCCTTAGAAGTTAGGCGTTGTCCCACCAGGCTGGGAAAGAGAGAAGAAACAGGCCTAAATATTAAAGGGTGAAAAAAGGTTGAGCTAGACAGTCTGTTTATTTTGGGGAATCAGGAATGTTAAAAACTGCCTCGATGGTTTTCAGCTCTTCTCTCGCACGCTCCTTTCCCCTTGCTCCTATCTCTCCCCGTTTCAGAGCTTTGGCTCAGTTCAGAAATTGAATCTGAGTCATCCTCAGAGGTCTGATCTGTGATGAGGAGACTGCATCCATTAGATGCTAATCACTCCTCTCTAAAAGTTTCTGTCCAACATCAGCAAAACCTGCCTCGCAGCCTGAAATTCTTCCAACCCACTAACCAACAGATGGCATTACCAACGTTCCCAACACACACACACACACAACCCTTTTCTGTGAGAAAATATACAATTCATCTCTGGCATTAAAAGCACAGTGAGTGAACTTAGCAAGCTGCAAATTACGTGACAGGGTGAGAGATGAGTCTGGGGAAAGGTCCCCTCCTTTGCCCTCACCCCCGCCTCCACTAAGGAGCCTAGGGCATTTGCCCACCACATTCCCAGGTGAGGATGGAAACATCATTGGATAAAACATAGCCTTGGAACGGGAAATGGGAGGGTCATCAGTTTGGGCCGGAGCTTGTGGAGAAAAACAATGTCACTCACTGCCTTTGCTGGTGTGTAACCTAAATTCACTCACCAGCCTGTGGAATGGTAACAGGTCACTGCTGTCTTCAGACACAGCCTGCAATGGAGTGGCAGGGACAACAGCAAAAAACTCCCTGTCTACTTACCCAAGTCAGACACTTATTCCAGCTGCAAAACGCCAGGCACGAAGCACCGGTAACCATTTAGGGGGTCCTCCGTCATGCCCTGCCTTTTCCAGAATTAAGCTAATTTGGTCCTATTTCAGCTGGCTCCAGCCTGGAGAGCAGGCGAAGGAGAGAGAATGACTTGTCAGCATTATTGAAGAGATCCACGGTTAGTCACACTCACTGGCAGGCCAGGTCCCGGCCACACAGCACACCACTCATTAGGAGACTGGAGACCTGGCAGGCCTCCCACAGCTGAGCCACAGCTCCGGGCACGGCAGGCCCCCAGGGACCCACAAAGCTCTGTGCTCTCCCACACCCTGCGGGGAGAAAGGCCCGTCAGGGCAGGCCTGGGTGCTGTTGGCTCCCCGGATGCTAAGTGAATTGGTTTGTTCAATGTTCTGTTTTGCTTAAAATATAATTATTCAGGAGCTCAGCTGGTGTGGAAATTCAGGTGACACCCCTTCATGTTCCACTGAGACAGTTACCTGACCCAGGGCTGCTGTCCCCTCCACAGGCTCCCTCTGGAGGACCCAAGGGCTGGGCATGGCTGCAGCTGGGCGGTCTCACTCCTTTCTCGCCCAGCTCCAGCTGGGAGCCCTGCTCTTCCTGGAACAGGAGATGTTGCTTTTCCTTGCCTGAGTAACACCAGCAATTATAACTTCAGTTTATAGGGCTGGCTTTGGGAGGGCTCAGGGCACTGAAGATGAATCCAACTCATTTGCAGGAGACAGGGTGGGCTGCGGGAATTGCTTTAATTCCCATAGCAATGGGGAAACTGAAGCTTGTGAGGCAAAGGCACTTGCTTGAAAGTATAAAGCAAGGAGGGCAGGTCCCTCCTCTTCTGTTCCCATTCTGTTCCCTCCCGGTGTCTGAGCTACAACCCTATTCGAGAGATGCCGTGTCTAGTTAGGACGGCAAACCATCCCCTCTGGGTATTGTGTCTGGACAGTCAACTACACACCTGAGTGTCCCAGAGAGGGTGCAGCTCCACCCCGCCCCTACCAATCATCCTCACCTGCGCCTTTCCCACTGCTCGCCCAGCTTGGCGGCGTGTTGGCAGGTTCCTGGCTGGCAGCCTGTGCTCCTCACGCAGGTCTTGTCACTCTAATAACCGTAGTTTCTCTTGCGGTAAAGAGTAATTGAATTAAATGAGGCAGCATTTGATCCTGCCCCTACTAAATGCCTGATCCAGTTAAGGCCTCTGAGGGGTCATCGGCAGGAAGGAGAGGAGCAGTCAGACAGATGTTCTTACTTCCCAGGCCTGGCTGTCAGGTTCCTGTTTCCCTGCACACCAGAGGCCCTCTTCCTCCATGTGGAGCCCCACCCCACAGAGGGCAGGAGGGCTCAGTGAGCTTGGGCATGAACCAGGCCGGTCCGTGGGCAGGTGGGGAACGTGGGAGAACAGGGTTTGACTGATATCACAACATATGGACACGCAGATGTTTAAATGGGAACAGATGGAAACACAGGCCATCAGTGACATCTACAAAGATGGCTAAAGAAATACTCTGTGTGTGTGTATACACACATGCACACCTGTGTGCACATGCACACCCATGTGTGCACACTTGTTGGAAGAGGATTGGCTAGTAGGAACTGAGTTTCGCTCTGGTAATATCTCCAATGGTCCATGGTCGGAAAGTCACTTGTCTCTGGCAAACAGTCACAGTAGTCTTTATCAAGAATAAATTATGTGGGTATTTTTCTTATCTAAAAGCAAATAAGAAACACGGAAGACTGTCTTTGAAGGTCTAACTAGCTCTGTGTTCCGTTCTTTCTGCCAATGAAATTAAATATAGACATCAACGCCTAAATTTATCAGCAGGATGCGGAAAGGAAAACCAGGAGGGGCAAAGAGGAAGAAGTCTCAAGGTGTTAGGCCTTTAAAAAACCTCTTTCTCTGTCACACTGCCCCGTGTCTTCACTGTCCACTTGGTCCTGGCATCTCGGCTCATCTTGCAGACCCCAAACTGAGTGACCTTTACAGACATTTAAAGGATGTCTCTTTCAACCTCCTTGTCATCATCTCTTATGGCACGTGTGAATATGAAAAGATGCTCACACACTGAGAGCACGTGGAAATTCAGCTCTACTTGTGAACACTGGCCAGATGGACTTCACCCTCGGAGGCATGACCCCTGTTGCTCCACTGGGGAGGCCTCCCTTGATGGCTGGCCCTCGGTGAACCACGCAATCAAGTTAGCAGGCCAGGAGCACTGCACTGTGGCCAGTCACCCAGGGCCTGCCGGGAGGAAAACCAAGTCCTGGGGTTTTGACGACCACAAGCAACAGTCAGACACAAGGACACGAGAGGGTAAGCACATGTTCCCACGAAGCCCAGAGGAGATGGTTCTTCATTGTATCTGTTCCCATACTGTCGCACCAGGAAGAGGTGGTGGGAAGGCGTTCCCTTTCACTGATAGTCAGAACGTTCACTTTGAGTGTGAGGATAAGGATCTGTGGGCTGAGTAAGATAGAAAGTGCCAAACACCCAATAATTTTTAAATTATGGCTTATGACACATTAATGAGTCCAGGATGGAGAAAGTCTCCATTGGGCCGTATGATTCAGCCCAGTGAGAGTCAGTACCTTCCATATTTGCCAACGTGGGTCCCAACCCACGAATCCTCTAGAGTTCAACCAGCTGCTTCCCAGTAACAGAGCCTCCCAAGACAGAGCATGAGTCACTAGTACAGACTATACGCTTGAACCCTCAAACCCTGAAGGCTTGTCCCTGATCATGGGAGCATTGCTAACGTGTTCCGATTGACAGTCTGTTCAAGTAAATGAAACGTAGGTTGAATGTAGTGCTGAGGAATTCTCACAATGCAAAGCATACTCCAATCTCCTGAGCCGACCGTGGAACCAGTACCGTCCCAGGGCTTCCCTGCTTCCCTCCACCTGCTTCCCTCCCTGCATGTTCCCTACTCATGACGAGGTTCTGTAGGTGGCTGTCCGTCACCGTTTCCGTTCCTCATTTATATGTGCTCCCCACGAGGGTTCGGCAAGAGCTGTTGAGCAGTTGCCCTGAGCACACCCTGGCAATGTCCAAATTCAGGTGTTCGGTCAACACACTCCCCAAAAGTTCAGCTCACTCAGTAAACGTCAGCAGAGAATATACCGTGTTACAAGCCCTGGGTGGGGCACTGGACCCTGGGAATTGAACGAAACTCGCCGTCGGCTGTCATGGCTCACATGTAATTTTATATCCAACTCCTTACTGAATTTTTCACTCAAACTTATAGTAATAACAACATCAATAATGATGTTTTCAAAACTCTGCCATCACTTGTTGTGAATCTACCAACAGACTTTGTGCCAGCGGCTCAACACGCCGTGCTCCCAGGCCCAGCAGAGCACCCAGGCCTGGCTTACGCCCTCCCAGGCCAGGTGGGGCTCAGGCACATCACCCGGCACACACTCTTGTCCCAGCCTGGCAGCCAGGCCACGGTAGGTGACCACGCCAGGTCACATCTGGATGATGTGTGATAGATCATTTTAGCCTAAGATCCTGGCATCTCTTACCTGACTTGCACATTTTTGATGAGAAATGTAAGATGTTAGTGGGTAATAATTTAAATCTGAAATAAAAATGTCTTACCACTTTTGAACTTCCAGATCAATTGAGTATCCTGGGATTGTAAGTTGAGATCTTTTGAAAAAAGCTACTTTTTGCCACTAGTTCTCTGAGTAAATCATTTTTTTCCAATATTATATAATTAGAACAAATTGTATAAAATGGAAATTGAGCTTGCCACAATAACCCAAAGTTTTTGTATTAATTAATTCATACCTCTTTATTATCCTCACTGATTAATTTTATAACTGTTATAATTATGAACTTACAAACTAAATGTTTGCTTAAAAAAATGATGCTTCTATTCGTTTTATATGCTAAGGTTCTCCATGAGATTTTGATGAAAAAGAAAACCCAAAACCTGGTGCCCATGAAGTTGGAAAACCATGGAACAATCTAAGGATTTAGCTCTGACATGAGCCCCCTCCTGGGCGGGTCCTGCCTGCACCCTGGGCCTCACAACCTTTACGCCCCTCACACATGCCCTGCACCCCAACACGCAAAGTCGCCTGCTCCTCCTCCGTCAGAAACTCATACGTGCTGTGTCCTTCGCTGGAGCGTGCCTCCCCTTTCATGGAACGTCACCTCTGGGAAGCCATCCTGACATCTGCAGACCCAGCTGGGCTGTGTGTCCCCACAGCTGTATTCCTGCCGAAAGGCCTCCCCAGCACCTTTGTCACTATAGTCTTTTTTGTTTGTTAATTGTTGTTGTTTTTTTAATTACTTTATTGTTGTTCGATGTTTGTTTGTTTGTTTGCATGTCTGAGTTCCTGGTTGGGAAGAGCCGTAGCTTGTTTATAGTTATTTACTTAGTGGCTACCCTGCTGTTGGCTCATCTTATATACTTGATGAATTTGCGTTGAATGAACAGATAAGCAATTTAGAGAAGAACCCAGATTTAGCCTTTAAAAAACTCGAGTTTTTAAATTTCTAAAATATCCGTACTTGGTATATAATGCCTACTAAGCATCAGATACGGCTCCCACTGTCCACATGAATTGCTTCATTTAATTTTCCTGCAAACCAGCTTCGTGAGGTAAGTGTTATAATTCTTAGGTTAGTTTTTCAGATGAGGAAACTGAGGCACAAGCAGGCGATGTGACATGGCCTCATTCTTACAGCAGAGTGAAAGGAAAGCCTCGCACGGGTACTGGGTCCCCTCCTCAGGATGCCCGGCTGCTGACGCAGAGAAGGCTGTGTGCCATTGAACACCTTGAAGACACAACTCGGGATGACGGTCCTCGAAACCAGATGCACATGGGCACTGGTGAGGCCACTTTCCTCTGCGCTTGAGAGCCCCAGAGTATGGTAAATTTTAAGTTCCAATTCCATTTTGTCCCCTGCCTTTGCCCTGACCATCAAGGCTTGCTTCTCAGGTTGCCTGCCTTTAGAAAGGCCAGGGAGAGAAGCGGAGGTGACATGAGTTTTGGGGCCACAGGATCCCCAATGTAGGGCCATCGACTGGCTCACTGACCTTCTCTGAATCTGTTTTTACCACCCTTAAAGTGAGTCAGTAACACCAGTGTGACTTTGATTGACATGGGTTGTTGTTAGAATAAAATCCATGCATATGAAATACCTAGCTTCACTTTCCTTTCTTCCTTCTGTTCTAATGGCTTGATTCTAACAGACTGTAGGCTTTGAGACCCAAGGCTGTTAGACGTGTGCCTCACACAAGTGTCGAACAAGCTTCTGACGCGGCCTTCCACAAAGCTTTAGGACGTGTCTTCTCCTGGCAGTCACTTTGGCAGCACCGGGATCTTGGCTTTCTTCCTCTTTCATGTCCGTCTTCCAGACAGATGAGGTTGGGCTGGGGACAAGAGAGGGATCCTGGCAGCCACTGATCACATGGCTCACCCCTTGGTGGCAGCACAACCCACTTCCTTTGTCCCCCACTCTTACGTAAGCGTGTGGAAAGGAGGCAGTCTGCCTGCTGCTGCTCTCTGCTTTTCCAGCTCCTTCCTGCATGGCTTCTGGTGCCAGTTATTGCATATACTTTTAGGTAAGAGAAAATGCTGTTGGTGCATGGGTTTCTACGCCCTCGTTTAGGATGACATGGAACTCCGCCAAAGCAAAGCGGAACACGTGTTCTTAGGCCATTTTCCCTGGGAGGTTTTCCTTACCCAAAATCATCTACAATTAAAAATGTAGAGACATTTTCTCAGCGTGGCACAGCTTTTTAAAAGACAGGGACAGAGCCTCTATCGAAAAAGCAATTTATGATGCCAGTAATTTTCTACCTCTGTCCCGCCATTGGGAAGCATAACAGGTTAAAAGGAACTCAGCCCTGGTCTGGCCACTTAGCCTGCAGTCTCTCCCAGGTAATGGCCTGTTTTAACTTCAGCCATGGCCGTGGAAGTAATTATGCCACAGGCTCAGAGGAGTGATTTGCTATGGAATCAAAGCAGCAATTGGGTTCAACATGAACAACAGTCACTAGGCATGTGAGGGAAAGAAGCATGATCAGATGGGGGGAGGGGTGGCCCAGAGAGCGCTCTTGTATGTGGGAGAGTGCTGTGAACCAAAGTTTTGAAATACAATGTCATAAAGAGTAAGACGAGAACGCATGAAGTAAGTGAAATAGTTTTCCTGATGTCCTCTTTGCTTCTCCAGTATTTTTGTGTCATAGCACATGGTTAGATGGTCCCAGATAAAGAGCTCTTCACAGTGCTTTTACTTTCTGTACCAAACATTCCAAGTGAATACTTTTACTTTTTTCATAAAGCCTTGAAAAAAAACCCCAGAGACTCTGTGGCTGTAGAGCGATCTGAAAGTTCAATCTTGTCCCATTCTTCTCTCTTCAGGAAGGTTCAAAAGGAAACTTTCCCAAGAAGATAAAAGTCCACACTGAAAATTCCCTAAAACATTCTTTCTGAGGCCCAGCACCAAGATACCTAAGTGTGAAAGGTCAAATATTTGGTCAAGGACGGCACACGGGATCCAGAGTTGGGTGACCCCGTGGAAATCTGGGCTCTGGGGTTTGCCAGCCCTGAGTCACATGACGTCTGCACACTCAGATCTGAAGATCATGACCTGTTGCTACGTCACAGGCTTTTTCCAATGGACAGGGACACTGAATATTGCTTTGTAAACTGGAGACAGCTAGTCCAGTGCTACTTCTCGGTAGCTGTGCTCACTCCACGGGTACAGACCCCAATCCCACAGAGCAGCAGTGCGCATGCGCCACTGCACTCAGCAGCCTGGAAGGAAGCCTGGTCTGAGGCCAAGGGGGGATGCAAGGCCCTCGCACACCCAGCAACTTCCTGCCCTCTTTGGGGGAAGTGAGTCTGTGCGTTGTGCATGGCCCAACTTTTATCTAGCGCTGGAACTGCGAGGTGAGTGACAGGAGGTCCGGATTCAGACCGCTACCTAGCCACATGGCTCTAAGTCATTTATTTACTTATTTGGTTACTCATTCAAAATAAATAGTGATTAGAGACATGGGCTTTTACACTAGGCAGCCTGAGTTCAAATCCTGGTTCCGCCCATGATTCGAGAGGTTACTTGAGGATAAAGACGAATAGTAGCCAGTATTTATTGAGTGTTGAGGGAGGCCAGCGTTGTTCCAAACGCTTTGTGTATATCAACTCAGGTGATCTTTGCAATAACCCCATAAGGTGAGCCCCGCTGTGACACCCGTGTGCCAGCTGATGAAACCGAGACCGAAGTGCTTCAGTAACCCTCCAGGGGTGCTCGGCTAGCGAGTGGCAGTCTCACATACTCATTACAGTTATGGCGAACTCCTCTGAAAGAAAGGTGTCTACGCAGCTGAAGTGCTTAGAGTGGCATCTCTCACTCAGTAAGAACTCAATGACAGCTAGTACTTACTGTGTATTCAAGACCCATCATGACCCAGCCACTCAGCTGGATGCACAAGCCCCACCCCACACAGATCACAAACAGTAACACCTGCTCTGATTATCCCATGGTTGTGCTGGAGATCAAGTCAGAAAGGCAAGGCACCCGTATTCAGGTGTGCTTCTGAAAGGGAGAAGCAACCACATTTGGAAGGTGGGGTGGGGGTTAGTTTATTTTAGTGGCCCCTGACATGATGTCCTTGTGAGGGGAAAAACTTAATCCGAGAGATACATCTTCATAACCTTCTTGCTGGACTAAACATCATCCGGTGCTGTGGTGAGTGTCTAGAACTTCGTTTGCCAAAATAACTGATCTGATTTTGTGGTTCCTTGAGTGTCACGCTGACTCCAGCGCTGTTGTCATAACTCCAGGCTTGTTTATTTTCCTCCAGAGGAGGACACTTAAAGTGATATAAATGCCTGTTTTGTTTTCCAGGACTTGCTGGCCCTCTACCAGCACTGCAGAAAGCTAATCTTTCTAAACACGCTACCAACATGTATTTGCAAAACACTGTACTCAGGGTTATATTTGTTCCTGCTTTCCTCAGCTGATATCTACTATTTTGGGTTAATTCTGTTATAATTTTTATATTACAAGGTCACGGAATAAACCCAACAGGGGCTCCTTCTCCCTTTTGTCTCCAAGAACGTCTTACAGAGGAAAATTGAGCCTAATATAATTTGTGAAAATGTTAAAGAACACCATGGTTCTTTAAACCCAGCAGGCAAATCACTGAGGGAGCATCATAACATGACATTAGTGTGATTTTAAAGGGCATTTCTTGACCGCCTACTCTGATCTAAATTCCGGAATATAATACAAACCGTGAATGTGGAATGCTTTTGTTATGTTAACTTTTTTGGACCTCAGTTTCTTTGTTTGGAAAATGGTGGGGCGGGGGAATAAAATAAGTTGTGAAGCACTTTCTAAGCATTGATTACTTCATTAATCCTCTCAAAAGCACTGTGAAATAGATGTCGTTCCCATTACATCTGATGGCACCGAAGCTTAGCTTCCTGACCTAAGTTCTCACAGCTGCTAAACAGCAAGGTGAACGCTCTAATGCACTTGATCTCCAAAGCCTGTGCTGTGCTCCTTTCCCTAGCCCTGGGACGAGGAAAGATCACTGTTGGAGAATTCAAAAGCCCAAGCAATTGGTGCCAGATTTTATTATTGTCAACTCGATTGTCCTTATCCTAGTTATTTGGACACTCTGGCCCCAGAATTTCTTGGTATCTGTGTTTGCAGGTCAGTGCTCAGAGAACTTCTCATAAACAGTTTCAAAACACAAGTGCTCCATTTCAAAGGCAAGCCAAGCCAGACTGACGTTAAAGTCAGAAAGTTCCGTTCCCTCTGCTTCGTGACATGCTTTGCATGCTAGAGGTCAAGTTTTCCCAGTGATGAGGGGGACTTGACCAGGAAGTCCTCAAAGCAGGAAAGTTGAGCATGAGTGTCCCAAAGGTCATCAGTGGGGAGATGGCCTTGAGAGGGGGGCTTTATCTAAGTGGACTTGCCACAGGGAGTCAGGCATGAGCAAACACACGCTCTTTTTGCCAAAGGTTGTACAATTAGGGAAACAGCTGACATCACTGGTGTTGCTTCAAACCAGGGCGAGAGCGTGCAGTGACGACGCAATGCCAGTGTGCAGGTAGGGCCTGAAGCTGAGAAACTTCCTTTGGGGAGGGGGCGGGGCTTAGTGCCTTAAATTCAGGACACTCTCATGCTCCTGTTCCCCCTTCCCCTCCTCCTGTTCCTCCATCTCCTCCCGTCCCTCCTCCTGCTTTGCTCACCCTTTCATACAACAGCAATCAGTTCATTTTGTTCAATCCATTGAGCTCAGAGCCTACTCTGTCCTCTCTGTTTATAATTTTTCCATTTTACTGAAACCTCATAAGACATGCCTCACACCAAGCCCTACTAGGTACCACTCAAGGTGACGTGCAGACATTTCTCTACCCCTGTTTGATATACTCATTCCTGGAAACGATAGCTCCTTCAGGTCCTGTTCTTTGCACCTGTCTCAGAACAATGCTGACGAGGACTGTCACCTTCTATCCGGGGAGTTAAGCAGATTAGAAGGGCAGCAAAAGAAGTTTCGAGAGATGTACTTGGGATAAATATCTGATGAAGTTAGAAAAATTACCATAGCCAATGACAAGAGCCAGTTATTATAGTCCATGAAGGTAAATTATAACAGCACATGAGATTAGAGCCCTGTCATTTATTTCTTTAAAACACCATGAAAAGGGTCCACATTCCAGCAGAATGGAGTAGGAAAGGCAGCAAAATGATGGTTCTTGCTCCCAGTCCCTTTCCTGTCTCCCTCCCGGAGCCTCTGAGACCAAGGAGGCTCGCAAGGAACCAGGCTTTCCCCCAGCCCAGCTGCTCCTGAGCCCAGCCAGGCACCAGGGCCATTTCTCCTGCCCTTAGGACATGGCAGTGCCAGCTTTTCCTCAGTGCCATCCTCCCCTTGCTCTTCTGAGTGTCTAAGAGCAAGCCCCCTGCTTGTCCAAATGCTGGTTGCACTGCAGTTCTGGCAACAGGTCTGCAGACACTAAGGGGAAGGCCTGGCGTGTAGGCACTGCCCTGCTCCCTCTGTGCTCAGAGCCCACAGGCCGAATGAGGTCAGCTTGGCACGGCGATCGTATTCACCCTCAGCCTTCTTGGCTGACTGATTGCAGTCCTCAGAGCCCTCCCTGAGAGCCTCCTTCTCTGACCCTCTTCGTGGTGCATCTCAGAGCACTCCACAGAAAACTTCCTCTTCTTTGGTAACCCAGGTCAGATTTGTAGAACCCAAATTAGTGAAGGCTTAAGCCTTTGTCCACATTGGCTGCCTTTGGTGCTTAAATTCAGCTGAAAATCGTTTGGTTCCCTGATCTATTCTACATAGATTTAGCCTAAAATTCCTTAAATTACAAAAGAATCCCCAAGACCCCTCAAGTCAATGCCAACCTCTTCCCACCCCCACATTAGTAGCAGCATTACTTCTGCAACTAGAAAGGGAGGAAAATCTAATTATATGGCCTGGGAAAGAGAGAATATCTCCCAAGTGTAGCAATGTAGAAAGAGGTAGGAAGTAGACTGTGCCATCACTGAAGTTAGTGTGTGAAACTAGTGGAATTTCGTAAAAAGAGCTCAGGATTCAGAGATGGGAAATCTGGCTTCTAGCCTCCTAGGAACCACTTAAAAAGTAACAAATTGTTGTTCTGGTTTTGTTTTTGGGTTTTTTTTTTTGCATCATAGACCCCTTTGAAGACCTAAACTCTTCAGAACCTTCATCATATACATAGAAGATTTGAGGAGACAGACAATAGAGTTGGCCCTTAGGGTAACCATCCCTCCCAGCCTCTCCACAATCTTTCCTGGCACTAACGCCCACAGAGTCCATTCATCTTACTTTAGGAGGGAAATAACCTAGCAAGCGACATTTTTAATGTTCAAAATGCTCATGGCCGCAGGTAGCCTTGAGAGAAAAAGAGAACAGGGCCAGGGCGTTGAATCAGCTGGTAGCCGCGTCTGGTCCGTGGTTTTCACGGAATGCTAAAATTATCCCCAGCTCCGCAGAGTGTTATGTGCGGCTCCATATGGTTCATATCCTAGCAATCTAGCAATTCATCAGTCTGTTTACATACTGATGTTATACTTAGATTGATATTTAACTTTGCCCAGAATCCACGCCTTGAAAAAGACTTACAGATGACGGCTCTGTGGTAATAGAGAGAGCACTAAATAAAAACTAGTCGTCGTGTAGTCACAAGTCATGGTCCCTCCCTTTTAATGTACACATCCACCACCTCGTTTTGACACACACACACACACACACACACACACACACACATAGGTCTGGCGGTGTCAGAGCCCCCAGTGTTGACAAGGATGCTAAGCACTGAATGTGGATTTTGTTTTAAAACAGCAACTACATCTCTCTGAAGACAAACAGCCTCAAGTGAAAATGTATGGAAAGTAAACAAACAGCTGCCGAGACACACTTGAAAAAGTGTGCACTTACCGTTCTCTTTTTCTACTTGTTTTTGTTTCATGGTATATATGTCACAGTGGTATTTAAAATCTGTCAACCACCAATCGCCTTTCTTTTCTACTTCTGTAGTTTTACAGGATCTTAAAGTTGGAAAGGGCTTGGAAGGCTGTCTATGCTGCCCTCTTACCCGAACAAGAGAGAGACTTCCTTAGATCTCTTGGCCTATTGATTTTTGTATCTTAGGAACCGAACTTTATGTTTATTCCTGTTAAATTGAAATGTTTTATATTTGTCCATCATTCTAGTATTTCCAGATCTTTCAGGCCAGGGACTTGACAGATCTAGAGTTTTAAAAGCGGAGACATTTTCTTGTTTCTGGCCTTCTGCATCTTTTCCATTTTCCATTCTCTGCGATTCTCTACACGTTCATGTTGTCCCATCACACTGCGTTGCCTTTCCAGTTTCATGTTAGTCTGACCCCTTCCTGTCTGAAAATCCGTTTTTATTGCTATTGAAAAAATGAAATTCACACGGGAGTAGGAATGTTGGTTTCGTTTGAGGCTACCTGATCCCTACGTGGCCCAGGGGTGAGATCACCCACTTTTGTCCAGATCTCTTTCTTTCTCAGACCAGAGGAAACTAGGATTATCCCCACCAACTGCTGATTTGGTCATTTTGAAATAGAAAAGCAGAATTCTTCACTCACTCCTTTTCAAGGTTATTCAGTCTGACTATGCACACACACAAAGACAACATGCACACACACAAAGACAACAATAATTATGACAGCAGCTAATATTTATTTTGTCCTTGCTACATACCAGGCACTAGGTTAAATGGGTTCATCGTTGTAGGTAATTCTTAGAACAGGGTTATGAAGTAGCCCTCTTAACTGTCCCACTTTCAGATAAAAACGCACAGTTTGGAGAGACCGTACAGCTTGTTAAATGACACCCAGAAAACAAACGTTAGAGCTGCAGAGTCCAGTCCTCCCTAACTCCTATTCTGCTGAGCACAGGGAAGACACAAATTAGCACCACTGCTGAATTTGGGGTCCTTTCTGATATCCATTTTGCTCATGAAAAGTGAGCTCTTCTCACTGGTATTATTATTGTTATTGTTATTATTAATATCATTAAGGTCTCAATGCCAGTTAGTGGTACTGATGACAGGTAAACTTGGGATGACCAAAAGGACACTAATAAACCCAGCCACTGGGTAAAGCAGTCCTTGATAGTTCCTAACGCCTCATCGTGCATGGGCTGCATTCAGGTTGTGTTTGTAAGTTAGTTCAGAGCTGCACACACATCCACTCGCTGAAATAATGCTTCAGATAGGTCCGGCCCATACACAAAGCCAGACCACTCTGCACGTATCATTAGAAGAGCAGAACACAGGGCTCTCACACTTTCCCAACATTGCGTTTTAGCTGCACATCCTTCTTCAGCCTTTGCTGCTCCTGAAAAATTGTCCTGAGCCAACTGCAATGAAGCAATTCATATTGGTGTCTACGTGATAGAGGTCAGATTATTCTGGAACACGGTCCTTGCTGTGAGCTGCTCCCTATCGGAGGGTGGGCACCAGGTGAGCACACAATACCTGTCTCTTGGGGAGATGAAAACACTCAGTGCTGAGGAGTTAGAGAACCCAGCGACCCTAGGGGGGGAAGGTGCAATGTTGGGTGAGAGGTGGTGAGATCATATCCCAGGGGAGCTGACCTTTCTTACTGGTATGGCTGTAACTCCTCTCTAACTCCCGTTTGTGACAGGTGCACGGAGAAAGCCAGCAGAGGGGTGCTAAGCCTGAAATTCTCCATAGGGGTTGATAATTACCTTGATATCCTGTGCCCAGTAGAGATTCCAATAAAACAATTTCAACTAAGAAATTAGTAATGGATTTCCCTCTAAATGAGCCAAAAAGAAAGTTTATTCAATCTGAGCAACCCTGAGGAGTTTGTTAGTATGCAGTCTACTCATAGCCTCTACATTTTTCCTTATCTGCTCAAGATCAGTTGCCTGTGACTTGAAAAAGAATTCCTCAGGTAATATACAGATGACCTGCTGGGGGAATTGTCAGAATCCATGGAAATATTACTTTAACTACCCACACAGCCGTGGGCCCTCTAAATTGGTGGTTGCCATTGTGTCCTTATGTTCTTCCCCAGGGGCTCAGAAAAATAGAATTAATTTTAATGTCTATTTGACAAGCGTCCTCAGTGAAAACAGTAACAGCATCTTGTGGATGTGTAACTAGCCCATGGTGAACCGGCAAGTCCGGGCCTGATGGGCTGATGAAGGAAACATACTGTCCCCTCTCCCCAGGGGTCCTCAAGTCTCTCAGTCTCTGTTCACCTGGAACAAACTTGCATGCATCTTTTAAAGCCACATATCTAATGGTCTATACATACAAAACACTTCACATGTTTAGACCTTTACTTGTAAACACCCAAGCGTGGAAACATCTCAGTGTCTGTCATCTGGTGAATGGACGTAGAAACTGGTGCACACTGCATCAGACAACTGACTGCAGCAATACTGGTACACGTCCCAACATGGACAAATCTCAGGTGCATCTTGCTAAATGAAGGAAGCCAGACTCAAAGGGCTGCAAGCTGCATGCTTGTATTTGCATAACATTCTGGAAAGGTAAAACTATAGAGACAGAAATTCCATCAGCGGTTGCCAGGGGCTGGAGGAAGGGGAGAGGTTGACCACAAAAGGGACAGAGGCATTTAGAAAGGTGAAGGAGCGGGTTCTGTAGGCTCATCGTGGTGGTGGTCACGCAAGAATACGTGTTTGTCAAAACTCATAGAACGGTTCACTAAAAAGAAGGGATTTTAGTATATGTATGTAATACCTCAATAGACTTCACCAAAAATAATTTTTGATGTTCTTTTTTGTAAAAAAAGGAAGAAAGGAAGGAAGGAAGGAAGGGAGGAAAAAAGGAAGAGAGAGAGAGAGAGAGAGAGAGAGAGAGGAAGAAAAGAAAGAAAGAAAGAAAGAAAGAAAGAAAGAAAGAAAGAAAGAGAGAAAGAAAGAGAGAAAGAAAGAAAGAAAGGAAGAACCAAATGGCTAAGCGATGTTATAGTACTCCTAACCCTATAACTGTTCAGATAAATGTCTTTAATTGAGAATAATGAAAGTGACAGCCAAATGGGGTCAAGACTGAGCAACATCCACCCACAGGGCAAGGTGATTGCTGTCCTGAGAGACCATGGAAGGTCCTTGTGGGAACAACATTTCAAACACGCCGACTTCTGGAACCTGTTGATTGGTTAGGTTGGGATGACAAAGGAATAGCTAGAGGGAAAGCCAAGCTCAGTGTCTGTGGGTGCATGTCCGCACTGCTTCTCCTCTTCGAAGGCAAGGAGTAGATGCTTAAATGATCTCTGAGCAAAAGCGCAGTGTGAGGCACACATAGTTTCCAAATGCTTCCACACAGCATCTCTCCGACTTCTCCTAAGAAGTTTCCAAAGACAGGGCTTATCATCCCTGGGGTGCAGGCGGATAAGCTGAGGTTGGAGGGATGTGACGTGGCCAGACCACAGTAAGACTGGACTGCAGGGCTGGGCCCTAGGGCTTCTGACTTCATGCTTGCTTCTTTGTTTTTTGTTGTTGGTGGTAGTTTGAACAGTACTTAACTCTTCCTCTTTGAGATGAGTCAATCATCAAAATAAGAAGAAAGACTGGTAGAGATTAAAAGCATTTCTTTCCCTGCAAAGATAAAAATTAGAATCAATTTCTAGAAAAGAGACATAGCCCTGGCCTGGAGACTCAGTTGGTTGGAGTATGGTCCCAAACACTAACAGGTTGCAGGTTTGATTCCTGGTCGGGGCATGTAGGGGAGGCAACTAATCGATGTTTCTCTCTCTCTCTCTCTCTCTCTCTCTCTCTCTCAAATCAATAAACATATCCCTAGGGCAGTATTAAAAAATAATAATAAAATAAAAAATAAATTAAAAAGAGAGATAAAGCACGTGTCAGGACATTGTCCAGAATCGCCCTTCTGTGGCTACATGAAACCTAGTATCCGATTCACAATTGTGCAGTTCAGAATGGTGCTCAGGTATTTTGACTACACTATTGAAAACACCTGGATATTTAGAGTTTTGAGATGAACTGCCTGACATTTTCCTTGCCAGCCAGGTGTCTAGGTGTCTGATTTACATACCTTCTCAGGGACCCAGTGGAGGCACGTGGCTGTTGGATTAGTCTCCACAGGGCATGCATCTCACAGAATTCTGTTGTTATATCTGAAACCACTGGACTCACCCATACAAAAGAATGGGAAATAAATCACAGTGTCGCCCACCTTCCTGGTCACTTGGATCCTGATCCTGCTGCTACATTGCACAAGAAACATCGAGTGTGGAAGGTTTGGGTTTAGTATAGGAACAGCCTTGGGAATCTTCACACTGGAAGGGTCAGAATGTTAGGAAGTTTGTAACAGGGAAAATTCTTGCAGCGGCAACTGATAAGCTAAATATCCTGACTCGACTCTCTCCTCTCTTTCTGGCACAAATTGGGTTCTGTGTGCTTCTGTAATGTCACACAAAGCAGATGGCCCCTCATACCGCACCTCTGCTTAAAGATCTTCCAAGGTTCCATGGTGCCTGTATGGGAAACTGAGGCCTGGAAGCATTGACTACAGGGTTAGTAAGTGTGGAGGGAAAAGAGGAACACAATGTGACAAGGGCTGTGTGTGAACTGTTACCATCACACTGAGTCCCCTCTCAGCCCGGACATAGGTCAGAAAGAGAGCCAAGAATTCAGAGGTGGCTTAACTCCAGCCTGCTGCTTTCTGACCTGGGAGATTTCTCTCTCCCTCTCTTCCTCTCTTTCTATGTCTCAATTTTTCTCATCAGACCCTAGCAGCAGGCCCACCCCTTCTGAAGAAAGTAGAGGCCATTTGGGAGGTCTCTCTTTTGTTCTTTTGGTTTTCCTTTGTTCATCCAGGTTGGGGAGGAGCCAGGGGAGGAGAGGGACAGAGGTGGGGTAGCGAGGAGGCTCTCTAGAGACAGACAGCTGAGGAAAAGCTGAAGCTGGGAAGCCCACGTGCCTTCGAGGACTTCTGGCACATTAACCTTCATCCGCTTCTCTGTTACATGCAGCCAAACTTGAGCAGTTCTTGTGCTTAAAGACTTGGAGGAAACTCAGTTTGTGACATTTGTGACAACCTGGATCTTCATAGAAGAGAAATTATGGATTGAAGCTCCATTAGCAAAGATGTGACTTTGAAAGTATTTATAAATATCTCCCTTAGATGGCCGATTTTAAAGGCACCCTCTCTAGTACATTTTAAATATGACTCAATTTCTAAAAATGTGAACTTCACATAGTTCTATTGGGCAGTGTCACACCTGCAACAAAGTCAAGATTTCCGGAGGAAAATATTCTCCATTCCTCCCATCATTTACCTTAGTGCTTAGGTGAGCTTAATGCAGAAGCAGTGAACTGAGAGACCGAGCTGAGCCAAGACCTCTCTTCTAGGGCACAAGGGCACCGTTTTGAACATTCACCCTAGCAAGGCTTATAGGGTGATAAGAAATGCTTCCCTAGGTGGGAGTCTGTCTGTCTCTCCCACTGCAGAGTAGAAGGCAGCTTTCCAGCTTCTGTGGAAAAGAGGCCAGGGGGAAGAGGCAGCAAGAGGGATGCGCTTTCTGATCATCCTACTTTCCATTGCTCTGGGTTTTATGGGACCAGTGGGGGTGAGGCAAGTGCATATAAACTATGAGTAAAATAAGGCAAACTAATTGCCTTTCCCACCTTATGTTTAAAATCTCCTCTCTCAAGTCGTGGACGGTTTAACCTTTAAGTAGGCCTGTGCCCATAATGCATGTTACAAGGGTGGAGCACTGGGAATCTCTTGACTTGGCCCACATCCTATTTACAATATTAAAATAAATACAATAAATTCTATAGAAATCATCTGCTCAGAGTTGTGCTTGGAATCACTAAAACTGCTTCAAGTATAATAGTCATTGAGTCAACAAATACTTTCAGAGTGCCAAGGCCGGCATGAGGTGACAAGCTGCCCACTATGACGCTATCCTGGACCTTGACCTTGAAGGGTTTGCAGCCAAATTGGGAGACAAATACACACCCAGATGACTCCAAGGCCATATTATGAGGATAAACATGGGCGCAGAATAAATGCAGCTTGGAGGGAGGGTTGATCAAAGGAACTCTGGGGGTGGGGTTAGGAAAGGCTAGTCCTGGAGAATGGTGCCTGGAGCAGCCTCGCAAGAGGAGCAGAAAGTGACAGAACCAGGAGGCCCCTATTCAGGGCATTTTTACTCCTGGGAAAATCTCAACCCACAGAGCATTGACTTTTCCATCGAGCGGGCTGCCAATTTAATTTTTCCATGAAAATATACACCCATGCACGTGCATGCCTTTGCCCTCCTCTGTCTCGTCGGATGGATTGCAATTACTTTTTTGTTCTATTTTCTCACGTCTCAGATGTATTTCGATATAAATTCCAAAGGTGAATAAAGAGCAAGGGCACTTCATCTCTGTGATTTCAAGCACTCTGGGGAAAGATTTAGGGCAGCAAATGAATAACAATTAATATTTTTCCATGGGATTGGCAGATCAGATGGTGTTTGCTTTTTAGAAATAATTTAGCTTTCTAGTAAGGTTATCTTGCACACTTTCCAGGGTCTCCTGATCTAAATAGACTAAGCAGTAATGAGGAAATCCAAACAAGTGCGTGTTTGTCTGGAACACGGTGACAATCATGTGGAGCGGAAGAAGAAAAACACAAGAAAACAATTAACACACAGCTTTAGGACATAGTTCGTCACCATGCTGTCACTATGCTATCTTCACCAGATCAACTCTGGTCATTAAATACCAAGCTAGAAATTCAGGTCAAGGTCAAGGAGAAACTATAGGTTGCAATGAAACAATGGAGGTATTTGGTTCTTGTCATTTATTTTTAAACATTACTTCAAGTTCAGTGAGTTTCTTCCATAAAGAAAGAGAGAAGAAAACATCACTGTGAGTCAATAAAGAAAAATGGGTTCAGCTCCAAAGTTCTCTAGAGCTTGCCAATGGTGAGTTGGGGATCATAAATGAAGACTGACCCACCCGTATACCTTAGTTCCCTCTTTTCCTGGCAGGGGTATGAGGGAAAAATGTGCAGAGCCTGAATCAACATTCACCTTCATTTTACTTGCATGTCTGAATCAACAATATGCCATTTTTGACCCAAGGGCAAAACAACCCAAGGGGAGACAGCATGAACAGTGTCTGGGTTTAGCCAGAACTCTACGTTTTTGAGCTGGAAAGACTGGGGTGCTTGGTCACCCTGAGGGAAAATGAATTCCCAAACACATATTCCAACCATATTCCAGCTGAAGGAACTCTGGGAGGGGAAGGGCTATTTGTCTACAGGTCAAAATACGGTACCTGCCCAATCAGTGACTTGGCCTGTTATGTCTCCTTCCTTTACGTGTGATATTTGGGCCTGTGATGGGAAGGAAGAAAAAGGAGCAATCACTTCTTTTCCCATATATTCTCAGGGTCCGTGCCTCTTTCCTACAGCCCAATCAGCTACTGGCAGGCAGACACAGCTAATCAAGGTCTTGGTGAATGACAATTTCATCCACCTAGACAGTAAGATTGGCATTTGTGAGAGGCTTTCAGATCGTCCCCCAAGTCCAGTGGGAAAAGGATCATCTGGGAACTTGTTAGACACACAAATCATCAGGCCCTGCCTACATCAGACTGAATTGGAAACCGGAGGATGGCCTCCCAGCTTGGTTCTAGTAAGTCTTCGGGTGGGGGGGCGGTGTTCTGGAGCAGATTCGAGCCACCTTGCTCTGCAGACTTATCTCAAAAGATCGATAGTCTCGGTGTATAGGGACGTACCTGGCACAGGAGGAAATGAAGTTAGAGTGCAGGACATGAGTTTAGAGAACTTCTATTACAAATAGAACAAAGGCTAAATAAACATCTGAAAGAATTCAATCAGATACCACCTTCTCCTCTCCTTTGTCCCTTTTCATACCCTCATCCTCACCATTCCCACCCTTTTCTCCCCCTAGAACGGGAGAACCCAGTCCTGGGGAGAGAGCAGGTCCCTTCAACATTGACCCCATTAGGTCAGCAACAGGTCTCCTGAAGGCCTGCTGGTCTCTGCCCTCCTGGGTACACCCCATTCAGGGTTGCCCAGCAGCCTGGCTTCCTGGCCTTCAGAAACGATGATGGATTAGCTCAGAACAGTTGGGGGGGTGAGGGCTACTGAGCTCAGGTGCTGCAGAAATGGCAGGTGGTTGGAGCTGACTTGACAGCAATTAAATGTACAAATCTTTGATTAGGCTCCCGGGAATGGAGTCATTAGCAACCCAGAACGGACCAGCTTGCTTTCTACCGCCTCATTAGCCGCTCCACCGATGTTACTTTAAAAAGCCGAGGGGAGGAAAAAAAAACCCTCTCCAACATGGAATTAGGTAAGTCGAGTGACAAAGCAGGGAGGGAGGGGAAGAAGCCAGTGTAAGCATTTCTAGCTGAGCAAACAGGTCCCCTGCTTTTTCACGCTGCGGTTGCTGACATGAACGTGCATGTTTGCTGGGCTGTGAAATAGCCCCTTACCTACCTGATTACTCTGCCCAAGAGGGCTCTTTTTTTTTTTTTTAATCTGATTTTTCAAACTCCTCAGTTGGTTCATTCTTGCCAAAGCCTCAGTGTGGTGGGAGCCCTCCTCTGGGGTCAGAGCCCAGATGCACCAGGTCTGATGCAGAGCTACTAACCTGCCCCAGGGGTGAGTCTTGGATCTGCAGCCACCCTGTGGGGCCACAGCCCCTGCTCGGTGGCCGTATTCCACTCCTGCTGCGTGCCCCTGCCTCCCTCTGTGATCTGCGTGGACTCTAACTTCCCCAGTGTTACTAGAAAGCAAGGGACTTGCTAAAACCAACCGCACATGTTAAATAGCCTCCCAACCGGGAGCTTCAAAACAAAAGAGGAATCATCTCAGAACCTTGATGTAAAATCTCGTGTAATCGTGTATTTGCTATGAGCCTAACTGATTTCACAATCTATTATTTGTATTGTTCTCAATCTGCCAGTCACTGTATTACTATTTCTAAAGCATGTTTCACCGATGTTTCTTGATCACCTGTTATGAAATTCATATTATTTGCTGTGGGAGAGCTATAGGTAACAGGGTAGCCTATATTTGCTTCCAGAATCTTCTAGAAAGAAGCATCATATACACTTCCCATCATTTTTTCACTTATTTATTCAACAATAATGTTTAGTTTAAGCATTGCTCTCATCAAGAAAAATTCAAAGGACAATAAAATACAATACAGTCGACCCTTCAACAACATGGGGCTAAGCTGCATGGGTCCCCTTATACGTGATTTTTTTTTCCCAATAAATATAACCAGTAAAATGTTTGGAGATTTCCTTACCACTGTGAAGCAATTGTACCATATTGGTTGCATAGAGCAATAATAATATTGCTGCTCCTTCATTCTCAATGCAGGAATTGTTAAACCTGTGAATAAACCCGTAAATTGTTAAACCCGTAAATGTGAATTTTTTCCTATTATCTTCTCATTTTTGATGTCTAGTGTGACAATTGTATGACATCTACATTGTTTTGTATCATAGAAGACAATATTGATGTAGGTTCTGACAGATGGTGCACCTTGCAAGCAGACTATATAAACTTGTGCAGTATCGTAAACGTATTTTCTCTTACGATTCCCTAATACCATTTTTTTCTCTACCTTACTTGGTTGTGAGAATGCAGGATATAATACACAGAACATACAAAATCTGTGTTAACTGACAGTTCATGTTATTGGTAAAGCTTCCCGTAAACAGTGGGTTGTTAGTAATTCTCTGACTGGCTTATTTCACTTAGCATAACGTTCTCCAGGTCCATCCATGCTGTCACAAAGGATAAGGTTTTCTTCTTTTTGTAAAGTAATCTTTTTACCTCTCTTGTCCTCCTCTTATGGATATATTTTTTGGATGGGGGAGGTAAACCAGGTTCATTTTTCACCACGTGTTCCAGATGCTTGTTTGTTGAGTGAGTTCCAGTCTTTCTTCTATCATTTTCATCTGGAGCTGGACGGTCTCCCTTTGGCTGGTCTGGGGGACTGTCCCCTCCTTCTTTGCTAAAAGTGCCTAAAGACCATGCTAGCCCCAGGTCGCTGAGGAAATGCCTGATCACTATGGGAGGTCATCCAATGATTATGTAGTTTCCAAAATGTTAGGCTGATCTTGACCCCAGGACAAGGACAAGGGGACATTTGAAGTCAAAGATAGTGTTTTTCATGACTGTGAATTGGAGCAAAAATAAAAACGTGATCTCATCTGTTAAATAATAATGATTAAAAGGCGAGCACGATTTATTCTGAGAACATTTTTTTTCCCTCAGATTTGTTGGGATAAACAAGAAGACAGTCACAGTTCACTTCCTGAGCCTGTTTCCGGGCTGGTTCCTTGACACTCCCGTCTCTCCCACACTCCCAGCTGCCTTGCCACCCTTCCCAGACTTGAGCTGTGCTTCAGCGGCAGAGCTCCAACCCTGCCTGAATACTGAGACCTACATTTCTCTTCTGATACTCAACTCCTCAACTATCTCCCAGCAGTTTCGGTGGGGGCTGCCCCAAACCCATGGTCTTCCTCAGCTGGGTTTCAGAACTGCAGCTTGTCTTTGTGCAGCTCCTCTGAGGCAGAATTTCCACTTCTTCACAACCTTCCAGAAAGGTTTAACATTCTCCTCTACCACTCACCATATGGCCTCTATTGCTGCACCTTTGAAAAACCTGAGACTGTTAGGTGCAAACTTTAAGCTTGTTTCCGCCTACAAAAACTTTCATCCGCTCACCTGCTTGCCTGCAGTCTCACAAAGGATGGAAAAGGGGAGCTTTTTGTTTGTTTCTTTTGTTCCTATACTCTTCTAGACCAAGCTTTTTCCTCTTGAGCCCTTGTTATCAAGTCCACCTATCTCCTTTTTGGACCTTGACCCATCAAATATCTGCTTTTTCTCCCGCCTTTATAGCCTCTTCCTCTCCATAAATTCTCTCTTATAAGATAGAAACTTTTTTAAAATCTCTCCCACTCAAAAAGAAATGAAGTTTCCTCTCTGTTGTCCGTTCCTACCTGTAACTACTTCACTTTTTTTTCTCAACAAAATATTCACAGTCAGTATTCTCTGTCTCTATTTTCTCGTTTCCCTCTCCTTAGTCCTCTCCTTGCCATCCCACTTGCCGCCAGATCAATTGGCCTTTTTTCTGCCCTACCTTGGTGGACCGCCATATTGCATATGAGATGGTTGATCTTTCCCTTCTTTAATTCACATTTTGTGGCTTTGCTTGTGTTCTCCATTCTTCCTGGAATGTCCTCTCCCTCCCTTCCTTGCCTTTGCCTGCTGTCTTTTGCTTGTCCTTAATCACTTAGCTTAGAAAACAGCAGCTCTAGGAAACCTCCCCCAAACCCCACTGCTGGATCAAGTGCCCGACTCAGTACCCCCACCCTCACCCCGCACCCCTACATTCAGCAATCTCTGCACTTAACACATTTTGCTGGAATTATCTCCTAATTATGTGTCTCCCCCATCAGACTGTGTCTGATCCACCTGTGCCCCCCCCCACCCCAGTCCTGAGTACGGCGCCTACCACCGACAAGTCCATGGTAAAAGTGGAAGTGGTGAAAGCTGGCCCATCAGGAATCTCTTCCTCACTCTGAAAAACAAAGTGACATGTTCAAGTGGCAAAAGAATTATGACCAATCATCTCCAAGAGCTGTGGTTTGGAGGATTCTTCTCTGGAGCATCGTTGTACTGAACCATACCTGGCCCTGCACCATAAATGCCCCTTCCGTGACCACCCTCCACGTCTGCCCTGCAAGTAACTGCTGAAACACAGAGTCAAAGGCAATGGAGAGCAGTCACATGACCAGTGGAAAACTCAGTATACTTCTATGTTTTCATAAAAGATTCATTGTTTAATGCAATGAACTCCTCAGCCTATATTCCAGGCCCTTTCCATGGGTCCATCTTCCTAGCCTTCTGTGCAGGTTATGACTTTCCAGGGCTCCAGTTTCCAACGCTGGCCCTGCCTCTGGCCTGTTCCCCTCCACGCTGTTACTTGCACCATCTGGTATGTCTTTTCCACATTTGCAATTCCTGCCAAAGCTGTGAAAGCAGCTCAGGTCTTACTTTGTATTTAATCTTCTGCCTCCCCTCAGCCGAAGTGAACTTCTAATAGTTAATCTTTATATAACCCATTTGGAAAGTAACTATACACCAAAACTAACACGATATTATCATGAAACATCCTTCTTCCTGGCCTGAACTGACCTTTAAATCAATCATTTGTCATCCAGGTTTATGTATATCTGTGTCTTTTCTTTCTTCCAGGAAAACGTGAACTCTTTGAAAGCAAGAGCATGTTCTGCACATCCCTACCACAGCACGGTGCTCAACAAATAGGGGACTAACGGTTTTCTTCCCTTTAACCCCTTGGTTTTTCCCAACCTTTCCATTCCAACAGTTTCCTCTGATTCCAAGCTCAAAGAGGGCACTTCTTTCATTCCTGACCTTACCCCAGACCCAGGCTGTTACCAAATCTACCTGCTCCTTTTCTCTTACATCTGACTGACCTACTTTATCTGCAGCCCTGCAGCCCTGCAGCCCTGGACCAGCCCATCTGCATGAATCCAGTGCTACACAGAGTGTAGCAAATAGGAGCATCCAGACTCCTTCCCCTTTCTGTTCTCCAGTCCCCAAAACCACCTGCATGACATCATGTGGCTACTGGTTAGGTAAATACCCAAGTCCCATGTCCCTTGTCTTCTCTTAGCAGCACTACAAGGGGAGGAGGTAACAGCCAACACATTTACCAAATGCCCATGACTCTGAGGTCATCAGAAAACCCCCAAACAATGGGAGATGTAAATAGTAACTGCCTTGACTAAAACCCTACTGTAACTTTTGATCTAGAAGCAAATCACATGGAACAATTCAAGCACCCTTACAAGGTGTGATAAAACCAGCTTGTTTGTGGTTTAATTTTCCATCCAATATGCTGTTCTCTTTTATGGGCCATATAACTTCGTGAAGCAGTTATGGCTGACATACAGACTCAAGCAAGAGGCAGGCACCTGGGAGTCGGTTTCAAAAGACTTCCGCGTGGATGGGTCCCCTACCTGGAGCAGTCAGGGGAGGTGAGATTCGGGTAGACGGGGTAGCTGGGGAAGTGTCTTGGATGAGGAGCTGGTGACGAAACCGGCATTTGAATACAATCATTTGAAAATTCTGTCTGATACGTGAAGTGATAAATGGAAGTGATCATTTTCTGGCCAAAATTTTGTAGTACCTCATCATGGAATGAAGTCACAGGTATCACTCCCCATTGCTGTCTTTGCGGGTGATCACCTCATCCAAGGTCAACTCTCTGCACGGGAAAATAATTGTGCCGAGTGTTCACCAGGTGCCAGGTGCTGTATGTGTTAAGAGCTGGTAATTTTAACTTGTTTAAGTTTCTCAACACCCCCCTGATATGATTATCATCCACCCTATACAAACGAGGAAACAGAGGCTGAGGGGGTTTGAGTTTCTAGCCGAAGGTCAGAAACGAGCCCCAGCACCAGGACTTGGACCCTGGTGGCCCAACGCAACCCCGTGGCACTGCTGTCTGGTACCCGACTACTTGTAGGTTCTTTCCAGGTTCTGAGTCCTGTCTTCAGAGTTTTGTAGACCACAACTCTTAAACTTCATCACAGCCCTATGAAACAAGAACTAGTTTTGTCCCCAATACACAGATGAGGAAACTGAAGCCCACGCAGATTATGTGACTTATCCAAGGCCACGAGGCTGGAGAGGGACAGGTCTCGGAGGGGAAGAAGGCCTTCTGGTCATGAGGCAACACCCCTGGGCACTGTGTTGTAGGACCCCACTCATCTGCCCCTGGTGACAAAGGAAGGGCCACCCTCTCAGGGCCACCAGCAAATAATGGGCATAAGGCATTGGCACAGAGCTGGCCCAAGGGTATGCCCCACCCCACACCTGTGCCCTCATTTCCTCTGAAGACAGCCACATCACCTTTTCTCTCTCTCCCTCTTCTCTGCCGCAAGGTGTCCTGGTGCCTTTGCTCTGGCCTCACTCCTGGGGCAGACTGGATCGCAGCCTTCAGCTTCCTGCAGCCAGGCTTTGTCGCTACACCCCATGGAAGCCGAACTGTTCTACTATCACGTGGTTCCGATACGTGGTTCTGCTAGAAAGGGACTCAGCAGGCCTGACGTCCTGGTGTGTCCTATCCCTTTGTTTGCACGGGCTGAGCAGCCAGCCCTGGCTGGGCTAATGCTCTCTGCTCCCCATCCTTCCCTTACAGTTTGTTTGCTAAACCCCATTTCTTTGGCTTGGCACCTCAGACTGTTTGCTTGTCAGCCCTCTTGTCCTCAGTTAATAATTTGGAATCGATGTGGCGGCTTCACAAAACAGAGAGAGTCTCAATTCTGTTTCAAAACTGGGAAGAGGGTGGTGAGGTGGAGGGTAGATGGGGACCTGGATGCCCTGTAGATTCTGCACGTGGTCCCGGGAAGCTTCACGGAAAGGTAGTTCAGAAAAGAGTGAACGATGTTTGGCCTAAAAGCTCAAAGCCTGGCCCCCTGTTCTTGGGGCAAACATTGCAGAATTTCCCAATGATAATTCTAGGTGACTTGCACTTGGTGTAAGAAACAATAGGCCATCATGACACTGCGAATGAACAGAAGATGGGGACGTGGTGCTCTCAGACTACACTGCACACAAGGCGTTTGGTCAGGAAAAGAATGGAAGGAGTCACATGCAGGGTGTCCAGCGTGGCCTTGGAGTCTGGTCCCCTGGGCTCCTGCCCCAGCTCTACTACTAACCTTGAGCCATGTGGCCTTGGGCAAGAAATTAACATCTCTATTTTCTGTCACCCACCTCTGCAAAGTAGGCCAGCCTGTGCCCATGGGGTGGGGCGGGGAGGGGGGCTGGGAGGGTAACACTAGTTGTGAAAGCACCAAACCGGCCTGCCGCAGTCGCTCTCAGGAAAGGTTAGTGGTTGTTGCTACACACGAAGGACATGGCAGGTGCTCCGTGGGTGGTCGTGAAGAAGGAACTGTGGGCAGGTACGGCAGAGAATGTAAGCTCCGCCCCCACCCCGGTCCTCCCGTACTGCCTGGAGGTTAACCTGAGTTTACCTGGGAACCCTCAAGAACTAGTATTGGAGAGGTTTGCAATACTACTCTTTAAGCGTTTTTGTAATAAAATGTCCTTAAAATGCTAAGGTTTTGTTATAGGTTAATGTTTGTTTAAAATGTATTATCTTCTATTTAGAAACTGGTTTTTAAAATCATGTTTTAGGGTCAATAAACCAGAAAGAGAGGATGAGAGCAGGATGGAGGGGAAAGAGGCCGGGGTGAGCCTCACCTTACAGAAACTTCAGAGCAGGGCCGGCCTGCGCCCAGATCCCAGCTGGACCTCCTACAGGTTCATCAGTGCGAGGGAAGCAAAGTGAAGGCTTTTTTGTTGTTTTTGAGACATGCCACATTCATAGAAACTTTATTCCAGCAAAATATGCGGGGTGAAGGAAGGAGAAAATGACAAGGCCCCTTCGGGCGCTACTTAGTCTCAGGACTTGACTCCCGTGGACAGTGGGGCACCCAGAAAGATCCCAGCCCGGTAAGAAACAGAGCAGGCCCAGTCTCCAGGCCCAGGATGCTGTGTCGAGAAGGACGGTGTCATCGGGGCCCCGAGGACAAGTGGGAGGAGGGAAGGAAAGAGTCTGAATGAGCCAGGTGATGGAGGAGCTCCCAGGTACCTACCTTGCTTCGCCCTCACAGCAGTAAGCGGTGGATGCTATCAGCTGTGTGTACACGGGGGAAACAGGGATCAGCGTAGGCCCGGCAGCAGGCCCACACTATGTAGCTGGAGGTCAGCTGAGCCAGGACCCGAAGCCCAGCTGACTGGCTCCAGGAAAGCCGAGTCTGCCACAAAGGATGCAATTAGCCTGGTGTGTGCCCCCTGAGGCCCGTGCCCCGTGATCACAGGCGGCCCAGGTTGCAGCCCTGCTGGCTCTGTGCTCTCCCTAGTCCCTGTGTGTGCGGAGCTGAGAGAGCGGGACCGGTACTGCTACTCCTGTGGCCAGACGGCCGGCTTCCACTCTCTGCCCGCTCACAGACCAGTCTCCGTGGGAGGCCATGTTCCGGTCTGGCTCCACCCGAGGTCTGCAGGAAGGCGAGGTTTCCCATCCTTCCTGCCTGCTCTCTGCCGGCCTCCCGGAGCCTGGTGCCCGGCTCCTCTCCTCTCACCTCCTGCTGTGCCTGCTGATCTGTTTTCCACATCCCTCCAGAGAGCTTGCTTTGCTCTCTGGGTAAAAACACAAAAGGTGGCTTCTTGCAGGCACTTGTAGGCCACGGTTCTTGGGTGATTGTGGAGTTAGAAAAGGAGCAGGAGGAGAATGGTGATAAAGTTGGTGATGATGATGATGATGATGATGAAGAGGTAAGCACAAACCAATCAGTCCACCCCAACCCTTGGGAAATGTACCAATGAGCAACTGTTTCTTTTGTTGGGGCTTTGGGATAAATATCCTATTGTCATTTGCCTTGGGACATAGAAAATCTAAATCAAAAAGCAATCGGGCCAGGTGGAAAGCGCCGCTTCCCCATCAGGGTTAGGAGGGTTAGGAAGCAGAAATGCCACCTACACTTTCTCTTTCTCCCTGTGGGAGGCGGCGGCAGCCTCAGCAGTTTGACAGACTCCGACCGCACTGTAAGGAAGGTATGGGCTCCTGGGACCACACCAAGTTTATGCTAATGATGTGACTCGTGGTGGGCCGCTAGATCATTCCAGAATGAGGGCTGGTCGTGCCAGAAAGACCAGCCATGTGACTAGAGAGTTGGAGCTTTGAGCTACGTGGTCTTCTCCCAAGCTCCTGACCTTCAAGGAGAAGAAGGAGACTGGAGATTGAGCTCAAGCATGTGGCCAGTGACTCAGCCACCCATGCCTACGTAATGGAACCCTGAGAAAAGCTCTGGATCCCAGGCTCAGGTGAACGTCCTGGCTGGCGAATACATCAACGTGCCAGAAAGGCAATGCACCTGGTGCCTGAGGAGAGGAAACAGAAGCTCTGTATGTGGGATCCTGCCAGCCCTCTCCCCATAGGTCTCTTCTTTTGGCTGGTCCTGATTTGCTTTTTTTTTTTTTTTTTTTTAAGAGTTTATTTATTTATTTTTAGAGAGAAGGGAAGGGAGGGAGAAAGAAAGGGAGAGAAACATCGATATGAGAGAGAAATGTCGATTGGTTGCCTCTGGTGCACCCCCAACTAGGGACCGCACCTGTGACATGTGCTCTGACCAAAAATTGAACCGGTGACCCTTCATTCTGTGGGACAACACCCAACCCACTGAGCCACACTCATCAGGGCCTAATTTGCATTCGTTATAAGAAAACTATAAGTTCGTGTTTTCCTGAGTTCTGTGAGCCATTCTCATGAATTATAAACTTTGAGGGTATCATGGGAATCTGCAAACGTGTAGACATTGTTGAGAAGTATGGGTGGCCGGGAACCCCCAGAACACGTGGCTGATGTCTGAAGTGAAGGCAGCCTTTGGAGGGGCGTGCCCTTTGCTGGTGAGGTCTCTGTTAACTTTGACTGATTAGTGTCAGATTGGTGGCATAGCATGTTTTTGAATGAACTGATGGATCTCTTACAGTCCTGTGAGGGAGGTGACAGCAAGCTATAGTCCCTCCCCTTGTCACTCCTTGTCTCCTTTGGAGACAAGAGGATGCCATGACTCAGCGCTCCTGTCAGCTGTCTCTTTGGGTTAAGTGACAACTACAGTTCTGGCCCCAGAGCTCATTCTCACGGAAAGCCTGAGAGTGTGTTTACAGGCTGCCACCGAACTGACACATTTGGAGTCGAATCAGCTATTTCGGCTGATGTGACATGCTAGTGTTAAGGAGTGAAAGGATTGATGAATAATCCAGCTCATTTGTCATTTTTAAAATAGAGATAATTTCACAGAGTTCAGACACAGCCCAATTACTCTGTTAGGAAACGTGAATTGGCTTGATCCTCCGCAATTCGATCAGCTGCCTGGCAGTCACATGCCGACAGTCTGGGCCTCTCCACTTTTTCTCTGTGATTTTAACTGTAGCATTGGAATAAAAGGATTGTCCACCCATCTGCTGGCTCGGATTCTTCAGGGTTAATTTTAAGGGATAATTTTTTGTGTATATGTTTTATGTTTTCCTTCCCAGACTAAAGGAATCCAACTATTATTTTACATCCATTTTATTTCTTTTCTTCCACCTTGCATCCCCCAATCTTCTTCAGTATCTTTTCCTTTTTCTTTCCCCCTTTTTTTTTGTTAAAAAA
Source organism: Macrotus californicus (assembly GCA_007922815.1). Lineage (NCBI taxonomy): Eukaryota > Metazoa > Chordata > Mammalia > Chiroptera > Phyllostomidae > Macrotus > Macrotus californicus. The sequence goes on along the minus strand of VMDR010000886.1, from coordinate 132,135 downwards.
TATGGAAAGAAAACTAAATGTAGTATGAATTTAGCCAACCAGCCTTCAGATAAGTGCACCGTGAGCAGAGCATGGCCTGTGTTCAGGCAGATGTGCGAAACAAGAGTTGCTTTGCTTGAACTTGCCGGATAAATTCAGATGCTCCACCCTTTTATGAACAGTGAGACAAAAAGACATGCTTTTATTTCATGGTTAACAGAAATGCTGGGTTGGGGGGAGAAATGGTGTCCTGGATCATTTTCAGGTCAGAGTCCTGCGCGTTGTTTTAAAAAGTCAATGAGACTAACAAACTTAATTATTTAGCCAAAATTTTTTGTGTACTCACCCTAAACAGGCAGATCGGGTGTTTGTTCTCATAGAGCTTACAGTCGACAGGAAGTCAGGGTCTCATCATGTCACCAAAATATGGAGACACATTTAGAAGTGTACATGGGTGCTTTGAAGGAACAGCATCCGGTACCACGAGAACAATAATAAAGATAACTCACCCGGCATGGAGGTGGGCGGGTGGGCAGGAAAGGTCCCACGGAAAGACATTTGTGCTGAGATCTGAAGGCAAAGATGGGGAGACAGGCCTCAGGCCGAGGGAGTGGAGTGTGTAAAGTTTCCAGGTTGGAAAGGAACACAGCATCGGAAAGAACACAAAGGAAACGGTTAGTGTGGGATGGTGTATGAGCAGTGGGAACGGACCAGCTAAGCAGGTAGTGAAATGCCCTCTTTCCAGGCAGAAACCCTCGGGGAAATCCAGCCAAAGGAAACACACAGGGGCTTGAAGATGTTCAGGCAGGCTAGCATTCAAGAAACAACAACAAAGAAAAGGAAAGAGTTACAAAAGAAAAAGAGGAGCTTTGATAAAAGAAGGCGAGAATTTCTGAAAAGGCTGGCCGCGGTGGTCCACAGCACTAAATCTGCTGCGATGTTCACTAGGGTGAGACTTGAACACTACTGGATCTAAAGACAGGGTCCCCACTGGTCATCTTATCAAAACCATTTCAAGGGAATGGGTGGGGTGAAGCCTGAGGGAGCTGAAGAAAGGGCAGCGGCTGATCTGTGGAGAAGAGAGATGGGACGCTAGCTGGAGGGAGAAGCAAAGTCAGGGGCTTTATTTTTAGATTCTTGTAAAGTGCTTACCAGTTTGGGGCCCATTCAAATATTCAATTAAATAACTTTTCTTCTCTTTTTCTTTCCTTTCTCCCTTCCTTCCTTCCTTCCTTCCTTCCTTCCTTCCTTCCTTCCTTCCTTCCTTCCTTCCTTCCTTTTTCTTTCCTTCTTTCTTTCTTTTCTTTTTAAAGAGAGTAAAATCTCCTGACATGTAGGAACAGAAAAAAAAATCTCTGTCCAAAGGCATGTTGGTTTCCTTGTTGCCAGTACAGACAAGCAGCTCTTGCCTTTGACTGATCTGCTAAGTTGCTCATTCAGCAAAACTGGGCTCAGTTTCTAGCCCCCGATGGCCCTTTGCACTGGCGTGCAGCAGTGTGCGCACCAACACTCTGAACTCAGGGAGGACGTACTGAGCTTCTGTAATGCGCTAGCATAGGGTCTGCCCCGAAGGCATAACAATGGACAACACACAGTGCTTGAGTTTAAGGAGCTCACACAAGGCCAGGAAGCAGACCTGAAAACAGATATTTACAAAATACTGCTGGAAATGCATAATAAAAATATAACCAGAAGACAGCATGAATAGGGAGTCATGAATAGAAGCCTGACCCTCTCCCGAAGGGTCAGAAAGCATCCGAGACAGAGGAGCTGGTGTGAAGAGTACGGTGATTCTTGTTTTCAAGTTATTTCAACTTTGTTCCATGTTTTTCCCTTTACAGTCTTGAATCTGGCCTGTCCTTGAAACCAACAGCATGAATTTGTAAGAGATTTAACCACTGAACACAAAGAAGCCGATTGATCAACATAAATAATCCATTTCCATACCTTTATAAGCACCCGACTTGCAATACTTTAAAAAAAATCTAATATACTGAAATAGTAAAATGCAAAACTTAAAACACATGGCTTCCTCTAAGGTTGCACATGTTAAAGTGTAAAACACATTTGTAAATACTCCACACAATAAATATCTAAATCGAAGTATACTTTTCTTCTTTGGCTTTAAATTCCTTGCAGTGAGTTTAGGAGGATGGTGGTGAGCATAGGCAGAGAGGGGACAAGAGGTGGGACAGGGATCGATAAGGTGAGGAAAATTACTGTGGTTAACTAGGTCGACAAACTCAATGTCACACCATTTCCTCAAGAAAGACTCAGGCGTTAGGTGAGAACTTCTTTATGAGTCTCAGTAATCTTTCCTCACATGATAAAAGTTAAATATGCAGCGTTTAATGACTGAGTTACCTGGCTGAGAAGTAAAACTTAACTATGTAAAAAGAAAATAAAAATTAAAAAGTTAGGAAATGACTTCCAGAGTTGACTTCTCAAGACCCTGCTCCCCAAACTGTGTTCTCCCTAATCACACCTGGCTCTATGACAGACTGCGAGAGCCTCCGGAGATCCCCTCGCCCTTGAGTGAGGGTGATTCCCAGACTGGAGAGCTGACTAAGGATGGGGATGTCTGGACCCAGTTAGGGGATCTGCCTGTTTCTGTTGCCGCCTGAGTCTTTTCTAATGTTCCCGGGCACCTGGAAGCTTTTCCCTGGGGTGTCTCCAGACAGTTTGTTGATAGTGCCACCAGCTTCCTCCTTGCTCTCAGGGAGCAGGTGACTCCTAGGTCTGAACCATGAAGCAGTTGTCAACATCCTAAGGTAACAGGTTCAGAGCTTTTAAGGATCCATTGCTTCTTCTACCCTCAGACATTTATTGCGGTGTGTCAAATGCCATCCTGGCACAGCGATGTTCTTAAGTCCTCTTAGTGCCGTTCTTCTTAAACTTCCGGCCATCAGAATCACCTGGAAATCTTCTTAAAATCCAGATTATTGGCCACCACTCCCAGATCAGCGATTCGGGAGAACAGAAGGATTTGCTTTCCCTATCAAGTTCTCAGAGATGCTGATGCTGCTGGTCTGGTGACCCCACTTGGAGAAGCTTGGTGCTGGGGGATCCTTGACCATCCTAAAGGCCATGTGCAATCTATACATGTGTCTGTGTGGTTTTGTCCTAGGTGCGCTTAATCATTTTCACCAGAATCTCCAAGTGAGTTAAACCACAAACAAACAAAAGCCAGTCACTGGAAGAACATTTACTAAGGCACAATGCCCGAGGGAGTGCTGATCTCAAAGACAGGAGAACACACTGCAGTACAGAAGGTAGAAACTCGCTGGATAGGACAAAGTCAGTTCCACAATAGGTGCTCAGGGTTACTGGTTAGACGTGGATAATGGTTGATGGGCACAAACAAAAAAAGAGATTTAAATAGGAATTAATATTCTCACCCAATAGGAATTTATTTTTAATTATAGATAATTGTGCTGGATTGCAACAAGATGATTGGAAGCATTAGGCTAATTCAGGAGTAATAAAGCATGAATTGCTGATGCAATCTTTAGAATGTCACATCAATCAATCAACACTGGAACAACGACAGGCAAAGGGCTAGGATCTGGCATTATTAGTTTATGGTATCATAGTTAAACTGGCCTTTAACTTACTCTCTAAGAGCCCCCATAGGGCAGTGAGAGGCTCCATATAGAGCTGAATGAAGGTCTATATCCTTTCAGGCCCCCCTCCCCACCCCCACTCTCAGAATCCCCTGCTTCTTAGAGGCAGTGAAACACAGCCAATACAAGCATAGGCTTGTGTCTACTCAGACCTTCCAAGCTCCAGCTTTGACCTTTGCTAATAATAGACCTTGAGCAAGTTTCTTTTACCTCTTTGAGCCTCAGCTGCCTCATCTGTAAAATGGGAATGAGACCTTAAGCACACTATACTTTTCTGATGATTAAGGGATGTGGTCCATCAAATCTCTGACACAGTAAAAATTTGACAAGTGGTCGTGTAGGTCATGTCTTGCCCTGATGTTGCTGGCAGAGTCACAGTTGGCTATTAGGCTTAGAAATGAGCACCTAGCCTTCCAGGGAGCCCCTCCAGACTCGGGTTTATTTTCCAGGACATAGTTGTTTGCCTAGTTTTCATATGACTAACATTTCATGAGGGTTGTGGCTTAGTCTAAGAACAGTTCTCGAGCTTGCAGATCAAGCAAAATGCTTTAGTCAGGGCTGGAAGAAAGTGCTGGGCTTGCTAACTAAACATCTGCCCCATATGTATTCTCTCTCCCAAAGCTAGGAGACCACAAACTGAAGACGACAAAGAGGGGGGAGGGGAAAGGGAGGGAAGAGGTAAATGACAAAAGTCTCCCACACGGTGACTGCTAATTTGTATAGCAAAAAAGGTGATGACTAGCTCAAAGCGAAAAATATTTCATGAGGAAGGAGGAAGAAAACAGTATTGAGGACCATCTTTTTGTATCATTATACAATGCTTTTTTGTAGAAAAAAAGAAACAGAAAAATATTACCCAAATTTATAGAGCCAGCGATTGGTAGAGTCAGGATTAAAATGTTCAGACCAGTCTTACTCTAAATGTCACATGCCTTTAGTTAAACCATGGTGTCTTTACCAGAATCATTGACTTCTACTTCATCGCATTGCTGTTTTAAGTAGAAGAAAAGGTAGATGGTGGGTATATGGGGAAGAAAAACCATAATGTACCTACAGTAATTGCAAGTAAGTCAAGAAGAAAAGCACGTCTCCACACACACAACCAGAATAAAAATTAATGATCAAACACACAAAATCGCTTGGCAAAAATACAAGCTCAGTCTCAGACTGCCATACCTTATTGTCAAGAACACACAGAGCTGGTCAAAGGGCAGAGACAATGAGGCCATGGGCCTGCTGAGGGCAGCAGAGAGTTGGAACTTGATGAGCACCTTCTCTGGGCTGACATGGAAGTCAACAAATAAAGTTGCCTGGAGAGATTGCATTGACTTGAAATTCAGGCTCTGTATAAAAGGTAGACAGAGGTTAGGGTGGATCTGAAGGCAGGTCTTTGCACTTTTGTCTAGCCACACATTTGCATGTAGGTCAAGGTGGCAAAGGGGTCTCAACCAGAGAACAAACTGCCATAGCTGTGAGTTAGGGGAACAAGAAGAGCTGATGGAGGTAGAACCTCAGTGGGGCACCCTGTTGGGGTGAACATGCTCGCCCCTGCCGGCTCTCAGCAGGACAGACAGGCTTGGCTTTGTGGCAAGAACATGGACCTGAGTCGACAGTCTTACTTACTTGCCTGGCCCCAGAAAGCACATGAGTGTTGGGCTCTTGGTTTTAAATGGGAGGTAACTTTTGAACCTGACAACAGCCATTATAGATGTCATAGACATGTGTGGAATTCAGCACCTACACAATGGAATGGGCCCATGGAGAAAATGTGACACATAAAGAATAAATACAGGGTCCATGTTCTCATTTATACCTTAAATTTAAGGAGCACCCATCATGGTCAGATCCTATGCTCAAGCTACCGAATACAAAGATGCATATGGCATGATCCCCCAAAGACTGTGTAGTAGTGTCACTGGGGAGACGGGACTGGTATGCAAGAAGGTTTGTAATGCTGTGTTGGCACCCCTTAAAGGCCAAGGAAGTGTGTAAACAACGAGGGTCAGAGGTGTTTTGAAGTTCACGGTGGCCTGAGATGGTTTCAGCTGGCTTCACGGAGTTGGTAGAACATTAACTGGATCTTGGATAGAGGTTAGGCGCAGATGGCAGAACAGCAGAGAGGACGATGTTCCAAGAATGGGAAGGTGCACGACCTACAGAGAACTGGCCCACAGTTGTGGGGCAAGGCTGGGGGTGAAGAGTAGGTCAGCCTGACCGCAGTGGTGAAGTCATGTGGGAAAGATACACTGAAGAATGTAAAGAATAGTCTCACATTTGGACTTATGAGACCAGGTACATATGATATCATGGCCCCTCTTTTCAATTTGGTAAAATATGATCACCATCCGTCCCACCCATGAATTCTGTTAAACCCCTTGAAGCCACCAAAGTAAGTCCTGTTTATGATTCTGCCACTGTGCGCCTAACTTAGTATCTGCCACTTGGTAGGCTAAACCAATACGATTTGTCCCCTGTACTTGAGAGTTGTCTTCCTGATGAACAGTTAGCATTCAAAAATCTCATTGGGGCCTTAAGGGCTAAACTTTGAGACCTGCAATTACAAAACTGTATTTTCCCTTTCGAAATTTAAAACAGTTTATAAGAGCAAAGCTTAAAAAAGTGAAACATCATTGAGCCAATGTACCCAATCCAGCTTAAGTGAGGCATTTCTTCTCCTCTTTCCACGACAGGACAGATTTCTTTTTTTTTTAATTTAATTTAATTTTTAAATTTTTATCATCCACTGATGAGCCAAGTAAATCACAAAGCTTCTGCAAGCAGCTGTATGGCATGGGTGTGAGTATTTTTTTCCCCCTTAAGGAGGTAAGGTGACTAGATGGTTTTAAAAGACAATGATTGCAACTATTAACAGCAGATATAACCCATTGATTTTAACCAATTGATCCCATCATCTGCAATTCTTGTTATAAAAGCTCCGTTGTACAAGAAATGCCTGTCTTTGTGACTGAGCACCCAATGAAGAAATGGATGAATGAGTTCATGCAGGAAAACTGTTGGTGACCACACTCAAGATGGTTCTCAGCGTCTAGGCAATGGAGCGCCTGGGTCAATATCAGACAGAACGCTGATTTTCAACTCCTACTTCTTAAAGATAAGGCTTGGAAACCTGCATTTTAAACAAGGTCCTGGGTGATTCTCACAGCTCTAAATGCTGTACCACCTGCTGTGGAGTAGGGAAGGAGCAGACTTGGAAAGACTTGGAAGTTAAGCTGAAAAGAGTCTATAGTAGACACTGATTGTAAGGCTGGGAGAGGCCAGGAGAGAGAGAGCCTCAGTTACTTTCCAGAAGCTCCTGCAGGCAGAAGAGACCTGAATGTAAGCTGTGATGAGGTGGTTTGCACAACAAGGGGGTCTTAAGAAACAGAGAACAGAGTTAGGTCTGGGATGGTCAGACTTGCCTCCTAGGATCCAAACAAACAGACTTACCATCGCAGCACAGAGGATGACTGCTCCCAGGACAGCACGGCTGCCTTCGGTCTGCTGTGGCTCTTTGCATCCTTCCAGCCACACACCAACACAAGCTGCTGGGGTGCATGAAGCTCCTGGAAGCAAGGCAGAACCCGACGAGGACGGGCCATGGCAACCAAGGACCGGGTCCTTCAGGAAGAATACACAGCTTTAATAAGTTGTTTTTGGACTTCTATCTCTAGGTAACAAGGATCCCAGCACATTAGTTTTTAAGATAAGGGCTGATGCATCCAAAAGGGCACTTGAGAAGATCAACCCGAGGAACATGTGTTAACTGGATTGGAGAGAGCAGAAATCATAGGAAGGGCATCCAGTTAGGAGACCACTACTAGGGTTTACTTATTATAGTCTGTCTGTTTTTTTGACAGCTTTCCCATTTCCCACCAGCCTGGATCATTTCCAGCTTTCTAAAGGTGTAGAGATTATGTCTTATCAATCTTTGTGTTTGCTACTCGGTCTAGCAATCTAGACCAAATCCAAACGGAGTCAAGCAATCTCGGTCTATCATCTCCTACTAATAAAAACATTTTATTTTTAATTCAAGGCAACATATTTATCAGCCTTTTTATATTTTTGTTCAACAAAAGAAGTATTTATTGGGCACATATTTTGTGGTAGACACTAGACTAAACCCCGGGAATAAACTGATGAGCAAAAGAGATGTGGTACCTGCTGCGCTGGGGATCACGGTCCACGGGGAGAAAGACCCAGAAGGCAGCATGTGCAAGGGTGTTTCAGACAGAAGAGTAATATTAGCAAAGGAGCAGAGGCCACAGAGAATTGTGTCCCCTGTGTAGGTGAAGGAAGGGTCCCGTGAGGTGGAGCAGTGGGTGTGGATGCAGAGCACAGCCCGAATGCCTCGCAAAGGAGTTTGACATTTAACCGACAGGTATGGGGAGACATTGAAGGCTTTCCAGCAGGGGAGCTGGTTGACCTGATAGGAATTTTAGAAAACTGAAGAGGCCAAAAGGGCCACATAGAAGATAAAATCTACCACGTTTGTCACTGGCTGAAAGAGGAAGAGATTAAAACTAGGGGGGTGGGGTTGAAAGTTTCTCTGTCCTGATGACCACATGGATAAGAGAATGTCATTAATTAAATATGCCACAAGAGGAAGAGTCTGTGTGAAGCAGGCTGACATTCAGTTCTAACTCATCCCTAACATTACAGTTAAGAGTCCCATTAAACTCACTGACCTGACCACAGCCCTCAGCTGCTCCGAGCTCCCCAGGGGACCACCGTTAGTTAACCGCATTAGGTACAAATTCATTACCTCCTAATCCAACCAATATTTCTTGGATGGCTGCTTTGTTAAAGTCATTTCAGGGAGGAGTGGATGAAATGCTGAATTAAGATGTAGCTCCTACCTTTATCAAGCTCACAAGATAAGAGTCATCCATCTGTCCCTGAACCAGATCATGTGCTTGTTACCGTAGACAGGGAGCATCGGGGAGTCTTCCCCACTGGCCACGATGGCACCAGCGGAGGTTCTTACACTGAGCGCACCAAAAGCTAGAAAGATGGATGGACAGGGCCTGAGCACGCCAAAAGCTAGCAGCAAGTATAGGACAGGAAAAAACAAAACAAGACAAAAATCCTCTTCCCTCCCTATTTCTATAGGAACTGAGGGCTTGAGCAGGAAGGGGAATGATCTTTGAGACAGCGGTTCATTCTTCTCCCAGGTCCCGGCACCTGAATAAACCTCTTTCCTTTTGCACCAGCCCTGTCTCATGAGTTTGGCTTTCTTTGCAGTAGGCAGTCAAACCTGCATTTTCAGTCACAGCTTTTGGCGACTCAGCTAGGACAGGGTGGACCTCAGTTAAGTCTCTGAGGGGTCAGACTGCTGTCCCTGCTGCCTGTGGTAGGCCGACCCCAGGAGCAGGACTGTGGGGCCTTCCCAGCAGCTGCCAAGAGCTTTTCTTGAAGAATCTCTCTGCTCTTCTTCTCCAGGTACCAGCCTCCTGAAGTACCTGGCTGGTGAAGAAACCAGTTTTTGGAAAGCAGACAGACTCCAAGACTAGGTAAGTCAACCTGGCATGCACACTGGGGGTCTTCCATCCCTGCCACTTGGGCTTTCTGCCACCTGGGTCTGGTTAGGACCATTTGCGGTACCAGTTGGTAGGCCATCCTAGGCTATCCGTGTGGCTTGGGCTGCATGCCACTTCAGCTTCTTGCCATTTGGGCTTTGTGCCTTGTTGATGTCACTTGTGGTATCAACTGGCAGAAGATAAGACAATAAGACTTGCTTGTGAGCACTCTTTTGAATTATGGATCCAAATTTTGTCCATATATTCCCACTTTGTCCAGAGTCCCACTTTTTCTGGGGTTGTACTTTCATGCCATCAGGGATTGTTCTGTTTCAGCTCTGGAAGGGAGCCCACTGGTTTGAATTTTAGCAGACTGGTCCATGTACAGTTATGATCCACTAACTAAGAAGGAGTTGGATGTCTATTGTAACACTGCTTGGCCTATGTCTACTTTGGACTACTAGGAAAATGGTCCCTAAATGGTTCCCTAAATTACTACACCATCAGAGAGTTGAAATTGTTTTGCCAATGGTCAGGCACATGAAACGAAATCCCTTATCTCCGGGTGTTTATGTCATTATACAATAAGGATTTGGCAAGGAAAGGGAAGAAACTAAAGATACAGAGATGGGAATTGGTTTCAAACTCCCACCCCCCTGGTCCTAAGACACAGGACAAGAAGGAAAGGGAGATGAGTTTCTTTAATTCTTTGCACCCGAGACCCCAGGATTAGGAGCAGGAAGATTTGCTTCCCCACCATCCCTGCTGCTAGATACAGCTGAAATGGGTTCAGAGGGGTGATGGCCCCAGTCCCTCATGATGAAGGAATGATGTCCCCCTCAAAGACCTGGCAGGGCACCCAACGTGGCCAGGCAACATCCTTGTCTGGAGAGGGACAATTCCCTTTGAGGTGATACCTTATAGGCAAAATAAACCACTACTAGGCCTGTACTCCATTTTCTACTTCAGATTTACTGAACTGGAAAAATCCCAACCCCTTGTATAGGGAGAATCCTCAGAAAATGACAAATCTTGTCACCTCCATTTTTGCCACCCACCATTCAAACTGGGAAGACCTGCAGGCTCTCCTTAACATCCTGCTTACAGCAGATGAAAGGCAGCTAAGCTATAGATAAGGCTAATGAAACGGCTCATCACCTCTAGCAGGAGAATCCCAAAAGGACCCCCAACCCAGCCAGAGCAACTCCCGTAATAGAGCCCCGCTGAGACCTGAATAGCAGGGACCTAGTTTTCCTAGAATGTTACAAAAGGTGCATATTGGAAGGGCTTACGAGAGGGCTAACTAAACAAAAGAGCGTGAGTATATGTGCCACTCAACAGAATCCAAAGATCCTTCTAAATTTTTAGGATGGATCTATCAGGCCTATCTAAGGCACACTGATGCTGACTCACAAGCACCAGAAAAATGTCTGGATGGTAGATATGGCATTTATTGGGCAAAGTGCCCCAGACATCAGAAGGAAGCTCCAACATTTAGAAGGGCCATGGGCAATCAATCCTTTCCAGCTGGAGGACCTAGCCTTTAAAGTTTACCATGCCCAGGAAACAAGGAAATCAAAGCGGGCCACTATTTTCTTATAAAGAGTGTGGGGAAACCAGAAGGAGAGGCAGGGCCCAAAAGTAAAAGGGAAAGACCCACTAGGCACTAATCAGTGCACCTATTGCACAGGGGAAGGCCAGTGGAGGAAGGACTGCCTGGAACTCAAAAAGAAAAAGAAAAAGGATTGAAACCCTCGCTAAAAAATGTTAGGAAGGAATGATGAATCTGATGACAAACGAGGAGGCCCAGGATCTCCCCTAGACACCTCCTGACCTATTACTACTTTCCCACAGGAGCCCCGGGTACAAATGACAGTAGGGAACAAGCTAATTGACTTCCTCATAGACACAGGATCTACATACTCAGGGCTAAATAAAAAACTAACCAAGAAAAGTTCAGCTGCGGTGTCAGTTACTGAAGTGACCAGATAATGACAAAAACCGGCATTCCTTCAGCCTCTAGAATGCCAGTTTTGGAATCAAACACTTAGGCATAATTTTCTCTACACGTCAGACTGCCCCATTCAATTGTTGGGCTGAGATTTACTTTGTAAACTTCCTGCACAAATAACCTTTCCCCTGAGAAGCAGCAATTATGTTTAGGAGTCCCACCAGAAACATGCTCTCCAGCTCCAGGTATTCCTGACTTTTCTGGAAGGACCCAGAGGTAAACTCTTCCCACCTAAGATCTATGAACAAGTTGATTGAGCCATTTGGGCTGACAGAACCCCACGTAAGGCGGTTAACATGCAACCCATAAAAATTAACCTAAAAGAAAAGGTGAGGATCTCATGGAAGAAACAATAATCCCTTAAAAAGGAAGCTTTCAAGGGAATTCAACCGATGTTGCCAAAATTCTTAAAAGCAAAATTAATTTGGCCACACCCATCTCCCTGTAATACTACTATTTTGCCAGTCAAAAAGCCTCACTATGATGAATATCAATTTGTACAGGACCTTAGGGCCATAAATGACATTGTTTAGGGCATTCGTCCTATGGTTCCCAACCCTTAAACTTTGTTGACCACGGTGCCCAGGGATAGCAAATGGTTTTTAGTCCTAGGCTTGAAGGATTCTTATTTCTGCATCCCAACAGATGAATAGACTCAACTATTATTTCCCTTTGAATGGCAGGACCCAGTAACTAAAGCCATGCTCCAATACTGTTGGACTGTGTTTCCATAAGGATTTAAGAATTCCCTGACCACATTTGGGGACACATCAGCAAAAGATTTAAGGGACAGTGAATTGAAATTGAGAATTCTTCTACACTATGTAGATGGCCTTACTAATCGCTAGCAATATGTACAAAGACTGTTTGCTTAACACCATCACAGTCCTGAATCATTTGGCAAAAAGAGACATAAACTATCGCCTCACAGGGCCCAGATTTGCAAACAGGAGGTAGCGTATCTGGCATTCCAACTGAAACAGGACACTAGGATCTTGATGGCTGATCGAAAACAAGCCATCGCTACAATAAAAATCCCAGAGAATTGGAGGCAGCTTTGTGGATTCTTAGAAATTACAGGGTTTTGCCGAAACCGGATTCCAAACTTTGGCCTTATTGCGAAACCGTTGTATAATTCTTTGAAAGGACTAGACTCTGAACCCCTATAATGGACCAGAGAGTGTGAGGCTGCATTTGACCCCTGGAAGGAAAAACTAATTTTGGACCCCGCACTAGGATTTCCCTATTTATGGAAACCTTTCAAATAATGCATTCATGAAAGGCAAGAAATTAAACTTGGGGTACTAACTCAGACCCTGGAAAATACCTCTCAACCCATAGCCTGTCCCTCAAAGACACTAGATCACATGAAGAAAGGATAGCCACCATGTGTCAGGGCAATAGCCTCTACCTGTGACATCTTACAGGAAGCAGAGAAGTTCACTTCATTTGAGGGGCCCTTATTTACAAAGGGCCATCCAGGAGATTATCCAAGCCTGTGAGATAGGACCCCAAAACAATCCTAAGAGAGAGAGAGTCCCCCAACAGAAAAGGGGGCACAATAGAAAGGGATATGCCCATTTGAGGACTGGCAAGTTGACTTTACATAGATGCCTAAAAACCACAGAAAACTTTAAATTTTTATTAGTTTTTGTAGACACCCTTCCTGGATGGCTATCGGCAAACCCCACTCAAACTGAGAAGGCAGCTGAGGTAGCAAAACTTCTACTCAAAACAATAACCCCTAGGTTTCAACTTCCTTATAGCATTCAAAGCAACAATGGGCCATTGCTCACTTCAGGAATCCCCCAGATGACAGGACAGCAACTACAGATTCAATGGAAACCACATGCATCTTGGAAACCCCATCCTATGGGGAAGACTGAGAAAATGAACCACATATTAAGGAAGACCCTGGCAAAAATATGCCAGGAAACACATTTGAAATGGGACCAGGTGCTCCCCATTTTCTTGCTCCCAATTAGGGTAGCACCCCAAAGCAGTCTTCAGTTCAGCCCCTTTGAAATAGCTTATGGGAGACCCTTCCAAGTTTCTGTTTTAGGAACACCCCCTTTAGATTTAGAAAATGAATAAAAAAATCAAACAGTGGGTACAACATTTAGGGCAAACACTAACAACTTTGCCCAGGATTGCTCATTGCAGGCCTATCTACCTGTCTGATGAGCCTTTGAACCCCTTCCAGGTGGGAGACCGAGTCTTACTGACGACCTGGAACACTCAAGGTCCTGCACAGCAGTTAGCCAAGCAATGGGCCAGTCCCTATGTTGTCCTGCTGACAACACATTGTCAGGGGAATCAAGCCTTCGATCCACCACACGCACACAAAGTCGGTACCAGCTGAGGAGGCCTCAGATCTCACTGTTGCTGTTGAGACTGCAGAAGAAACTGGACTTGCACTCTTGAAAGAGATTTAAAATTTCCCTTTTGGAAAGGGACAGTGCCTCTCAAAGCTAAATGACAATGTTACTTTTTATTTTATTCTGCATTTCCCAGACAGTGGCTTCCTCGGCAAATGTATCCTGATGGCAGGTATGCCATCCAAAGCCCCACTCGGGATTAGATTATAGGGATCCTTTAGTCTCTCCACTTTCTGATTTCACTCCAGTTCCCCCTGCACTACGAGACCTCCCCTCACTGAATACTTGATTGCTTGTCTACACAGTAGGTCTAACATTGGCCCATCCGCAACACCGCTGCTTGAAATTTGAGGCAGTCTACCAGCTTCACCTGTCCAGTGGTGCCCGACTCCAGACACCGCATGTGCTGTCTTCCAAAGACAGCAACCCTTCTCCCTCCCGTAAAGGCTTCCCTCCATGCTTGACCCCCTTCCTCCTTTAGGAGGAAGCAAGAATCTCCGGACCCAGGGGTAGGTAAAACTATGTTGTTTAACAGCAGGAAGAAATTACAGAAGACAAGACCTCCATCCATTTACCCTTGTAAGATTACAAGAGGAGGATTTTTACAATAGGCAGTCAGAGCACCAGGGAGCCAGGGAGTCTCTCCCATTGGGCAAGATGGTGCATGGGGAGTTTCTTTTTTATTTTTTATCCTCACCTGAGGACATTTTTTTTTACACTGCTTTTAGAGAGAGAGAGGAGGGGAGAGAGGAAGGGGGAGAGAAACATCAATGTGAGAGAGAAGCACTGACAGGTTGCTTCCATCCGTACACAGATGGAGGATCAGTGCCCAGACCAAGGGTTGTGCATCCAGACTGGAGGTTGCATGGGCGCATGCTTGGACCGGGGATTGAACCTGCAACCTAGGTACGTGCCCTGACCGGGAATCAAATTGCATCCTTTTGGTTACAGGGGGACACTCCAACCCACAGAGCCACACCAGACAGGGCATGATGGGGGGGAAGTTACTTACACTGAGCATGCCAAAAGCTGGAAAGATAAATGGACAGGGCCTGAGCCTGCCAAAAGCTAGCAGCATAAGATAAATTGGACAGAAAAAAAAAAGCCCTCCTCTCCCTGTCCCGGTAAGAGCCACGGCTTAACCAGGAAGGGGGGATGGTATTTGAGACAGGAGTCCACCATTCCCCCGGGTCACAGCACCTGAATAAACCTCTCTCCTTTTGCACCAGCACCTAACTCACAGGTTCAGCTTTCGTGGAGGCAGGCAGCCCGACCTGCGTTTTCAGTTACATGCTGGGCACTTGATACGCCAGATGAGTAACTTTCAGTGCCAATAAATCCACATACAGAAATAAATTCCATGTGGATGCCGCTCTAACATTAACACGGACTCCTCCAACTCACTTCCAAATGCTGGCTCATGGAGATGGTTCTATTTTTCTCATTATTTTTAGACAGGGAAAATTCATTTTAAACATAAACATTTAAACCTATCTGTTCTATGTGTAGAGATCACACATAAATATTTCACTTGAGAAAACAATTCTGCTGTTCAAAAGCGAAAAGGTAGCTTGATAGACTAAAAACTACTGGACTGAAATGTGGAGCCTCCCTATCTCCCTGGTCATTGGCATGTCACCTGCTGCAATGACAGAGCCACTGCACAATTTCCATACAATCCGATGTCCCGATCTCAGCTTTGGGCAAGTTTATCTAGACCAAATATGAGTGTCCACAGGATGCAAAAAAAAAAACCAAAAAACAACAACTGCTTAATTCAATTAAAAAAATTCAATCACCCAGATTTTTTTTTCCCTCTAAGACACCAGCCAAGTGTGCAGACTGATTTTTTTCCAGAGAATTTATTGGTTCACAGCACATAGACAAGAACTCTATGTCCAAAGAACTCAGAGTTTCAAAGCAAGGTGATGATGCAATGAGACGTTTTGACGAGATTCCATCCTGGATTTGATGAAACCACCCAAACCGAGAGGAGGGGCTGCCTCTGGCTTGAACCAGTTCTGGAGGCAGCGGTGTGTACCGCAAACATCAGGGCCCTAGGAATGTGGAAGCTGGTGTTTTTGCCCTTTCTCTGCTGCTCACTAGCTGCCAGACCTGGGCTCGTTCACGCAGATTTGCTCATCTATTAGTGAACGATTTGAACCGGTGGATTTCAGAGGTTCCACCCAGCTTTTAAATGTCAACTTTCCCAAGAATATCTCCTAAAGAACAGTTCTCCGGCTTTGCCATTCTGGGTAAACATGATCTGATCATGCTGAAATTTCCTGTTCTTGGTAATGACAATTAATTAGCAGAAAGCTATGGCATAAAAAATTAATCATCGTGCAATGAGGATTATAAAAGCTAGCCAGATGGTGAAGAGATGAACTGAGAGAAGAAACTTCCTCTTGATTTCCAAAGCCCTGTTTCAAGTGTCTGCAGGCTTCTCCTTCTTGGGTGATGACCAGCAAGTCATTAGTCGTTTCTGCAAGCAGAGCCCAGCCTAGGCTTGGCCTGGCTTTGAAAGACTCCAGTCTGGTCTGAAGTTTCCTCTGGAACCTGGTCAGAAGCACGCTGTTGATGGTGGTGCGATTTACCTCTTTCTGTGTTTGAGGACAAAGAGTCTTCTGATAAACAGGGTAACAAGAAGGCTTCCCAATCCAGACAGAGCACGTCAGCTCCAGAGTGCCTCCTGTTTGCTGTAAAGCCAAGAAGGAGGAATTTTAAGGGGGGAAAAGAAAAATAAAGCAAGTATGACTTGCTGAAGACCTCCTGCTGTTTGAGTGTGCCTCACCCTGGCTAAGAAATAGAAGAGTTTTATTAAGCTATTTCTTTCATGTCTGCATATTGTAGGAGTGGCCTTCTGCTCAGAAACTTTGGGTGAGAAGGTACTCTGTAAGCAGATCTGGCTTTTTGAAATCCTGGTAGAGTCTGGTGTCTGCCCTTCTGGTGTTTATCCTTAAATCCCATGCTCCGTCCTCTCTTGTTATTTAATGAGGTGGATTCCGGTCAATGGCTCAATGTGGAATTATTTTAAGCTTTGGAGTAATTTCTGAGTAGAAATAGACCCTTCAAGGTGAATTTGCTTGTGTGAAGAGTGGCACCTCTGTCCTCCAACCTTGGATATTTATGATTTTGTTTCACAGACTGGATTCATTCATTCTTCACTCCTGCACGTGGCCCCCTTGACAAAACGAGGGGGTTTTATATCACGAACAGAGATTTGCCCCACACCTCCATTTTCACCAAGGGTTTGGGCCAAATGACACTGTAGGAAAAGGCCTAATAAAGCACATGAGTGTTGAACCAAACTCCAACAAATGATTAACTAAAATGTGAGGAGAAAAACAATAACAGGAAGCAACAATGGCATGAACACAGATGAGTCATCTGTCAGCCCCTTCTGACGGGCTGCTGACGGTGTTTTACAAGTTAAGGACAAGGTGACCTCCAGGGCCACAGGCTCCTGCTTCTTTAGATGGTTTTCCCTTTCCAGGCACCATCTCTCAGGGTGTGCAAACACTCAGGGAGGGGGCTTCCAGCAAGCTGGGTCCAAATGTCAGGGCTGCTGCCCTAAAGGGATTGAGATTATCTGAACTTACTCTAAGGGGCAAGAAAACATCAACAATTTCGAAACTTTAAAATGAAGCTTTATATGTATGCTCCCTGAATACCTTTATACATGTTTTCCTCCTTTCATTCTGCATCTGTCACTACCTCTCCTGCTTTTTTTTTTTCCTGATGACACTCAGTAGCATCTGACACGCATAGATTTGTCTATTGTCTGTCCCCACTCCCCTAGAATGTAAACTTTTTTAGAATAATAGGGATTTTTTTTATGTTTACAACATATGAGTCGCTCCTTAGCACACTGAAGGGATCAATCGATGAATGACTCTAACCGAACACCTCTATAAGGTCATTTACTAAATGTGAATTAGTAAATAAAGGGATAATTCAGTCCTTAAAAATAAGGAAAGAGGCACATTTATTGACCATCTATAAAGGACATCAATAAATGGGAACTAACAACATCTTCATTGTTTCTGTCATTACTTAAATTACCCGTCCGTGATTTTAGATGACATCTGACACCAGAGACAATGTCCTGAAGCTTCCCCATGGCTGTGGGACAAGTTCTGACTTTGACTCTGTTCTACCCAGGCTCTGTGCACATTCTTTGTTCAGACAGGAAAGCAAATGCCTGTTGAATGGGAAAGTAAAGGCAGTGACCAGGAAACAGCAGCTTTATAAACAGCAGAATCTAGTTTGTAGGCAGCTAAAAAAAAGGTGGGAATGGATTGATCAATTGGTTTAGGGAACATTTTGAGATTTTAGTTTCTTTAAATAAAACACATTACATATCTATCTGATTTGAGATGGTTCACTAGGCATTCCTTTAAGGAAACAAAACAGGTTTCAAAAACATTTGAAAGTTTTTCGGTGTTCAGCTTATTGACACTGTTACAGAGTTCTTTGATTAAGCTAAGTTCCTGTAGTTAATAAATACCAAACAATGATCATTAAATAAGTGAAACTAATCAACAAAAAGCAAGCAAAATAGAACCAGACATGGAAATAAAAACAAACTGACAGTGACCAGAGGGGAAGGGGGAGGGGATAAAGGGGAAGGGACAAGCAAAGGAACAGTGTAAAGGACCCATGGACAGAGTCAACAGGGACGGGGAAAGGATTGAATGTGGGAGGTGGGGGTGGGCAGGGCAGGGGTGAGTAATGGGGAAAATGGGGACAACTGTAATTGAATAACAGTAAAAAAATTAAAAACAAAAACAAAAACCATGTTATTAGGCACATGTCATTTTATGATATGGTGGCGACTCCTACACAGATGATGCAGTTTTACAACCTGGGTCACTTGAGCTTGCCTGCTCTGAGCTATGATGGCTCCGGGTCTCACAGGGCAATGCTGTGTGGGAAGAACCCAGAGGAGAGTGGGGACTGGTGTGAATGGGGGATCACACTGGCTGCAGAGGGACACACGGAGTCCCTTGGCCCCCACGACCCTTGTCGAACAGGGCCCTAACCTGAGATTCCAACTGCTTGGGGAGGGGGGGCCTGGGAGGGCAGGCACGCAGGGTGTTTTGTCTCCCTCCCCATCCACATGAAAGTGACAAGTGAGCCCTGCAGGGAATATGGTGTGTTTGTAAGTATTTCAGCCTGGAATCTCAGGATGACTAGGTAGGGGGAGTCAGACCAAATAGCCCAGGCTTTTGGTGTTTTAGTGGGTGTGACTCAAGAAACTGAAATTATATAAATATATAAGAACATTAACATTCAGGACATAACCTGAGAATTAACTCACCAATCTCTTGGACTTTATTTAGATTTGGGTAAGAAGGGGTAGATGCCAAAAAATGCTTGGAAAATACAACTTCTAACACAGAATAAAAAAAAAGTTCTAGTATCTTTCTCTTCATCATGAAGACCCTTGTGCCGAGTGAAATGAATCAGGGGCTGTTTTTCGCATTCTTAGTATGAGTACTGGACATACTGTGTACCATTCAAACACGACCTGAGTCAGGGCCTCTGTCCCAGAGAGCTGGCTTTGCCACCGCCCCACTGCACACCCTCCCCGGAGGCAGACTTTCCGAGTCCTACTTACTCTCTGCAAAGTGAGTGAAGGGCCAGATGGCTCTCCCTCTCTGTGGTCACAGTTCTAGTTTTCTCATTAAGGCCAACGGTCAGAACTACTAAGATGTCCCAGAGGCCTAGGTAGTCCAGTTAGAGCAGGAATATCACCACGGAGTATTCAACGGAAGTTGCCAGAGTCCATAAATATAATAGAACTATTAGAATAACGGTAAAAATAGTAAGTAAGCCATGGAAGGAACGACAGAGGCAGGAGGGGAAGAGTTAGAGGAAAATCTAGGTAAAGGCACATACTGCAATTGAGCTTCCTGCTAATCAAAACTTGTACCAAAAGTTCATCACAGCA
The DNA here is from genome assembly GCA_007922815.1 of Macrotus californicus. Classification (NCBI taxonomy): domain Eukaryota; kingdom Metazoa; phylum Chordata; class Mammalia; order Chiroptera; family Phyllostomidae; genus Macrotus; species Macrotus californicus. The sequence goes on along the minus strand of VMDR010000886.1, from coordinate 112,672 downwards.
TTATTCTATGATGAAGAAAATTTGGAAACACTGCATGAACAATGAAGGGGAGACAATTAAGAGAATTACGGCTATATCGGTTAGGTATCGTTGCCTAATAGACCAGCCCCAAACTCTCTGACTTAAAACAAAAAGCATTTAATTGACGTGAAAACAGGTCCTGGTCTCAGCTGGACTCCTTCAGGCAGTTGTGCTCAGCTGACTGGTCAACCTGGAGCCCACTGGTCCGTGAAGGCTTAGCGGCGATGGCTGGGTTGACTGGTCCCCCCTCCACACGTGGTTTCTCAGTCTCTAACAGGCTAGCTTAGGGTTTTTCTCATGATGATAGCCTACAGCAGGGTTCCAAGAAGACAGGCAGAAGCACACAAGCCATCTCGGGGCACAAGCTTAGAATCTGCACGTGATCCCTTCTGCTACATTCTCTTGACCAAAGCAAGTCCCGAGATCAGCCCGGACTCTGAGAGTGAGAAAATCAACTTCACCTCCTGATGGGAGGAGCTGCAGCAACGCACTGCAAAGGACCTAGAGACAGGGAGGTGAAGAATCCGAGCCCGTTTGCAATCGACCACAGTGGGCTGTTCATTTTCTGGATGCTTCTCTAGTCATTGAAAAGGAAGTCTGTGCCGCCAGTGGATAAAGATGACAGAACAAAAGAAAAAATTATGCTGTAACTTTCATGACCACCATCTAAATATACACACCAATGGTCAGAGGAGAAAATACAGATAGAATAGTTGTGTAAGAATGGCGGAATTTGGGTTTTTACCTGTTTGAGGGAAAAGTCATTCTGACAGCTTTCATGGAGACCCCAGACCTCACATCACCTCTGCCTGCAGCATATGCCACTCCTGACTCCTTCCGTTGGATTTGGCTGAAGTACGCGGGGAAGGAACAAGAGTGAAGGAGAGGAAGAGCAAATGACCTACTTTCTTTCCCTTGGAGACAGAATGATTCAACCCCCAAACTTCACATCAGACGGTTCAGCTGACAGAGGGAATTTAATGTGGTGTTGTATGCTTGCTATTTCTAGGGAAATAGAGTTAGCGAGAGCTTTCAGAGCACAAAGCAGAAAGTCTACCTGTCCAGGTACTTAGCACAGGAGTGAAACCTCTCACTGCATGACTCAGTCGGGGCAGATGATCTCGGAATTCCTTCTGTCTGCAGACACCTGCTCTTGCCTTTGGTTCAGTAGCTGAGTCCTCAAGTGAACGACTCAACTCAAAGTAATGCCACCCTGACGTTAGCTCGGAGATACTGATATCATGGCCTTGACCCTTTCTGAGGTCAGCCACTGACCGGTACAGTGGACTCCGCCTCATGGGCTGATGTTAGCCACTGGTGGTATTGTCCTCACCGGGTTTGCATAGGTGGCGCTGTGATTCTAACACAAACCTTCTCTGGAGTAGAGTTTCTTCAGGATTGCTTTAAACAGACCCACCGGGGGCCGGAGAGGCAATACCCTGTGGTGTAGGACGGGGAAAGTCAAATGCAAGTGCCCACCAGTGGACAAGTACCCACAAGTGCTCAGCCTCCTCACACGTGGCTGAGAGGCACAGTTGTTACGGGACAGCAAAGGCAACCAGAATGAAAGAAATTCAGAGTGGGAAGGCAATCCAGCCCGCTAGGACGATCAAGTCCAGGGCAGCATGCTGTTTGCATATGTTTCCACCCTAAAATTAGTTGCACCACGGTGGCCCCCAACCTCATCTCCACGGCACTGTTGCAGTGTGGTGAGTGCTGATGCCCCCAAGAGCCTGTGGAACTAGCCTGGGCAGGAGGGGAGTCCCCGTGTTGAGACAGGACCCGGTCACTCCTCAGTTCACCCTGCCTCGGGCTTACTTCCAGGAAGATTTCTGAAAGCAGTCAGTCCCTTGTCCAGCCCCAGCCCCTCCCCCACCCTCCCCAGATTCTTGGTGTAACCCTCTAGCCCAGCCTTGATCCTGTGATCCAGTGTGTCCCCAAACCCTCTCCTCTGTGTTCCCAGCAAAGCAGGCTCTCAGAGCCTTTTGCTCAGTGATGCATAATTTACTTAAATCTCAACGTGTGAATCCGGGTCAAGGGATTTGCAAGTTCACAAGGATTGCATCTGAAAGAACTGAGACTCTTAAAGGTTGGACTTCCCGTGTGAACTGGGGGAGGGGCTCGCAGCCAAATGGGTGGAGGGCCTGGCAGGCAACTTGAAGGAGTGAAGCCAGCCAGGGGCAGGAGGGACGTTCTCAAGGTGCCCTGGTTAACGTGAGGGTCCTGGGCTGGTTCAAAGAGGTTCACGGGGACGCTCAACTGAGACAACGCGAGTGGGAGAAGAAGGCTGGTGTCCTTTCTGTGTCATGGCCACACTCTTCTCCCACTGGCGCCAGAACCAGGTCTTGCTTTTTGGGGACATTCTGGTCATACATTTCTCTCTGTGATTTTTTTCAAAAGAAACTGGAGATCTGGGATTTCTGTGGAATCTTCTGGTGGTTACATGCCGGGAACTAACTTCAAATATGGAAATTCTTTTGGGGGAGGGAGACCAAGTAATGTCATCTGCGGGCTGAATTTGGGCCTTAGGGATGCCCTTTCATGACCTCTGCTGAGGGTGGACAGTTGGAGAAAAGCAGGACAAGGTGCCACAGAGCAGATGCTCCCCAAATCATAAAGCAGGAAAAGGGGTATTGGGGTGTTGGGAGTATGATAGAGGCTCATTTGCTCCAGGATGGAACAAATTGAAGAGGTGTGGGATTTTTGTTTTATGTTCTTCAAAGAGAGACATGATTTTTAAAAGCTGTGTGACCCTGCCACTTGGCCACCCACATGTGACCACCCACATGGAACCATGTGGGCCACGAATAAAGAGGTCGGGCGACATGAGGCTGAAAGCCACAGGTGTGGGGTCACCACATTGCTCGTGCTTCCCAGTCCAGGCCACCCTCGGACTGTTTCCTGGGTGTGGGGCAGGAAATGTTCTCACAGAGATGCTCTGAACAACCTCACTCGAGGCTGGTTTACCGCCAAGCTGAGGCCACCCCCCACCCCAGGCCCCTGCTGCCCCACGCAGAGCTCATTTTGAAAACCTGGCTTTGTCCTCACCCCAGGAGGAGGTGTCACAAAGGGCACTGGGGACATGAAAAAAATCAAATACAGCTTCATTTTGGTGTCTTCCTAAGACTTTTCATATCAAACATTTTGCAAGGCAGGGGAGAAAAATCTTTCTTAAATTATGCACCTCATAATTTGAGAGATATCAAATCATTTTATGCTTTGTTTAATTACAACAAAGAGTTTAGTAAGTGTACATGCCTGGCACTCTGCAGGGTGTCCAGCCTGCAGCCCGGGGGCTGCCTGTGGCTCAGGATGGCTGTGAATGTGGCCCAACACAAAATTGTAAATTTACTTAAAACATGATATTTTTTTTGTGGTTACATATTGCAATGTTTACATGTGGCCCAAGACAACTCTTCTTCTTCCAGTGTGGCCCAGAGATGCCAAAAGGTTGGACACCCCCTGCATCCAATGTTACTTCCTTTGCTCTGCATTGTTTCCCCTTTTGACAGGTGGGGGAAGGGATGGTTAGGGAGGCTAAGACATGTGCCCAAGTGAGAGCCAGGATTCGAACCCACACAGTTTGATCAGAACCCTAAGGTAATAAGCATGGTCCTACAGCTCAGCTTCACTCCTGATTTGCGTCCCAAGAGATACTAAATACCTCACAGCCCCATTTTCCCACCATCCTGGCATCTGGGGCGGCCCCAGTCTCTTATGCAAAACACCACTCTGAGCCCCTCGATCATACTTTTTTCTTTTTCAGCCTTCAAAAATGTGATCTTCCCTCATTATGCCAATTAGGGCAGGAAGAGAGGGTCTTCTCTCCATAGTTAACCACTCAACATTTATGGAAGAAAGTCCTGGAAGGTTTATTTTAAATATGGAAGTGTCAGCCCAAAGGGGAAAATATAAAAGAACTCTTCAGGGGGCGCCAGGGGGCAGCTCTAGGAAGACTTTCTGTACTTTAGCCAGGTGTCACATAATGTACACACAGGGATGGCAGGGTCTCCTGATCCCGGAAAAATGCACGCAAACAGAGGAGGTAATTGGATTCATCGTTTTGACACCTGAAAGGGTGACAAGAAACCTTTAACTGGCCGATAATCAGCGGAGCGCACTGTCATTGTCTGTTATTCAACCAGACTACGGGCCATCACATTAGCAGGCTGGCTGGCCTATTAGAGGCATGTAATTGTTTCACATGCTTAGCACGCAAGTGGATAGAATTCAAAACAGCTTCTTTGTCTCTGACATGCATCCAAATTTTTAATAGCATCTAAGTACCTTACTAAGCAATTGAATAAAATAATGCATTCAAGCCCTAGAAAACCTTTTCAGACCCCTTTTTATGTCTACTTTTTACTGGTGGAAAATGAGTTTTGATTCAAATTTTTAGGCTTGGGCACGCGTTGTATAATAGATTTTTTTTCCTCTTTGTAAAACTCAAGCATGCCAAACTATTGGAGGAGTTTGGCAATTTTGATCCTTCTGAAACTAGCTGTCAGATTTAATCTGTGCTAAAGAAAGGGAAGGCAAATGTATTCTGAAGCTTGTTATGTAATTTACAGATTATTTTTACAATTTATATCCCATCAAGTAGGGTATATTAGGCTCTCAGAAAGCACGTAATGAAATGACCAATTAATTTTAACGGAGTGATCCTGGTGGCGCTGACGGGACAGAAATGATTAGACCCTTTTCTAGCTGCGTCCCAAGGTCAAGTCACCAAATATGACTGATTACATTTTCTAATGGTTTCTCTATGCCCATTAAAGAACACTCAGCTATTCAGACTCTCCATGGATCTCAACATTCAAAATTTGCTTGGATGGCTCCTGACAAGGGAAAACGTATTCTCTATTCTTTAACCACATAAACAATAGCTAACCACTTGTAATTGACTTTAAATTGATTTCAGGTGGCTACAGAGAAAAGCAATTTCTACACCAGATTAACCTCTTAATTAAAGTATATTAAGAATACTGTCAGGTGTAGAAATTCTGTTACAGCAGAAAATTATAACCTCATTGACATTCGTGTATCAAAGAATTTCTGTTGGGTCCCCCAGGGACCAGGTTACTTATCGTGGTTCTTGCCCACCAGGTCAGCTCAGACCTGGCTCGCTGTGAACCTCAGTCTTCCCAACAGGTCGGATGTGGGGAGCGAGGGAGGGGAATGGGAAATAGACATCGTTTAGGGCATGCATGATGCTCTCCTTGTGCTTAGGGCTGCAGGAAGTTACTTTTCTCAGGGGATGAAACCTTTCCGTAAAAAACATGGCCTACCTCAAAGGCTCCGAGAAATGAGGAAGAGCAGAGCCAGGTTTCGGGGAGGGGCTCTTTGGTGCATCTCAGGTAGACGCCATCCACCTGGTCCACCAAGTCCTCGCTACGCAACAGTGCTTCTCAGATCAGCATCACCTGGAGGCCGTTAGAAATTCAGAGCCTCCAGCCTCTCAGGCCCCACCCAGACCTGCTGAAACCGACGCCCCATTTGAGCAAGATCCCCTGAGAGTACTCTGGAGCCCGTACAGTTTAAGGGCTGTTGCTCCAAGACTGTGTTAGGTTGTGTCCCCATCACCCCAGGCTGCACGTACACAACCTTGGAAACATTGCGTCAGTTGGGAGAAAACAAACAAAAAAACAATGAAACTGATTGCTCACCCTTACGAAAACCAAAGAACTTCCCCTGCCCTTTCTACTTTTTACCTCCCTTCTTTCAATACCCCCCCTGGCCTGGCTGTGAAGTCCGCCCCACTAGGACGTGCGACACGTGGGGTCCCGACTTGGGCCGTAGTTGGTTTTAGAATTCAGCTTTATCTCTGCACTGGCTCCACAGGCCTGGGATAATCTGACCCTGGTAGTTTGCCCTCTTGGCACTGAAGCCTTTGGTTCATGCTCATGAATTGGTCCCTTATCTGGAGATTTTTTTAAAAACCCTCACCCGAGGATATACTTATTGATTTTAGAGAGAGAAAAACATCAATGTGACAGAGAAGCATTGATTGGTTGCCTTCCTTACGGACCTCGAACAGGGATCGAACCCACGACCTTGTGGTGTGCAGAACAGCGCTCCAAGCAATTGAGCCACCCAGCCAGGGCCACACCATCAGGATTTGTTGCTGCCTTTTGATCTTCAATTTTTGATTTTGCCCACCTGGCCCCAAGTTATCTACTTCCTACACTTACCTGTCTAAAGTTAGGATTGTGGCATTAACCTCACACCTACCCCATAGGTGGCAGCCTATAGCCTGCTTTAATGTGGTTGGAGGTAGTTAAAAGACAGAAGCTAAAGAAAAATGCAGCTGTGCTCCGCACGCAGGTGTCATTGGAACAACTGATTTAGACACGTGATTCTCACGTTTGGCTACACGTCAGGATGCTCTGTGAAGATTCAGACTGTCTAATGCCCCGGGTCCCATCCCTGATCAGCTCAAATCAGGATCTTCCATCCTGAGCGTGAGTAGTTTTACACAGAGCTCCCAGATGATTCTGACAGGCAGCCGTAGTGTTAGTGTGAGCGCCTTCCCTGCCCGGGCCATGGCCAGCTGCACCCTGTCCTCCGTGCTTCACAGCTGACTCCCCTTCCATTCTACTTCGTCTCTCTCCCGCCAGCAGAGCATTTAGACAGTAGTGAATGAAGGATGCAGGGCTTCCGTGTAACAGGAGGAAAGGACAGGATGCAAGGGGAGGGGGAGAAAGAACCTGCCTGTGTTATCAGTCCTGTTTCTAAGAGGTTACCCAGAAGGCGTAGTAACCAGCCACCCCGACTTCCTCCCGGTTAAGGGGCACAAGCAGTGCAGAAGAATCACAGAAAGCGGGACAATGAAACCCAGTATCCCTAACCGACACCCAGACTAGAAGAAAGGCAGACACAGCAGACGGGAAGAGGCTCAATGTGACACAGATGTTTCTCCACTTGCAAATATCCCCTAAAAAGAAAAATGCCCCTCCTTGTGTACCCCAGGGGCAGTTAGTTCTCAACCTGTCCTGAGCGCCAATGTGTCCTGAGCACCCTAAGTCTTGGAGGGAAAGCAGAGAGGGGCCCCAGTGCTCTGTCCACGTCCAAGAGTAACAGGCGATGGAGTGGACAACAGCGGCACCACCCACCCATGCAGGATCCCCTGGGCTGGGCCCGGCCCCCAGGTGGGTCTCCCTGCCAGACTGGGACACCTGCTGTGGTGACCCAGAAGTCAAGGCTCTCCAGACAGGCTTCTACTGCTCATCAGTTCTTCAGGGTCAGGAGCTCCTAACAATAGCCACAGTGAGCTCGGTGCTAAGTGTCTCCCTGGCCAGCAGAGGAACTGCACCTGGGGACTTCACAGACATGCAAATGCCTCTGGACAGGGCCCCACCCCGGAGCGACTGAAGCAGAAACTCTGCAGGTGGGGCCTGCCAAGCTGTGCCCAGGAAGTCCCACAGGCAGGCCGCTCTGTCTCACACTCAGGTTTGAGAGCTAGTTTTGATTTCACGCTTCCTTAGAGAGGGCAGTGTGCCAGGCATCTTTTTCTCCTGGTATGGTAAGGGGACCCCGTGTGGTAAGGGGTCCAATGACACTGCTTGAGCAGAGGTGGCTGGCAGTTCTCTTCCTGACCCTCTGAGACTCTGCTTTCCAGGCTCCTGTCTGTGATTCCGGACCCCTGGCCATCCGGCTTCCCGGGGGTAATCTTTGGTGGACCTGAGGGAGCTACCGGCTCCTTCCTGCCTCGGTTTCTCTTCCAGGCTCTAGCCCCCATCCTCCGTCTGGTCCTCCCCACTCTGCTTCCTTCTTTCTTGAGAGCTGAGGCTCAGTCTCACCCTTTAGGCAGCCTAGGCTCTGGTGACTCAGCTCCAATTGCCCTTTGTGCCTGTTGGTGATCTGGCCTGTTCCATCAGGTAGCTACCGGTACACTGATACTGGCAAACAGTTTTCAATGAAAGAATTGAGTACTTTCTGGTTTCCAAAATCCTTCCCCCTGCATTATCTAATCATTATAGCTCATTGTTAGGCTCAAATAAAAAACGCAGGTATTTCTATTTAACAGTCAACAATACTGAGACCAACCCAGGTCCAGTTAATAGAGCAGCAGAACAAAGACCGGAACTCGGAGCTCTTAAGTCTTGACTCAGTGCTCTTTCCACACTCTTAATTTTTCTCCCCACTGGCATTTCCCACTCCTCCCCCCACCCCCCACCCACTTCCACCCAGTAGCGCACCGGGAACATTACGTGCAAGGCCCAGATTTGCAATCCACAATCACCTACGGCAAGTACTGGTTTAAACCGGACGAACTACGAAGAATGTATTTTACCTTGTCACATAGGTGCACACAGAAAGATCCAGCAGAAGATAAGAGGATGATGCTGGGGTCATGCAGAAGAGTCCCCTGCAGCCACTGTGATTGGTTCCTGGAGTCAAATGAGCCTCTGCTGACTGGCAGAAGTGATGAATGGGTCAGTAGCTTTTGCAGGGGTTGAGAAATCAAGAGTTTTTGTAACTCAAACCTCTTATTAGTTCACATTTACCTCTCATTTCTTAGGAGGATCAAGAATAAATCTGGACATTTGAGAGCTAATGGGTTCTCTTTAGGGTCTTCTGCTGGAGGCTCTAGTCCCTGAAGGCCGTTGCTTTGCCTAGAGAGGAAGCACCTGTCTGCTAGCCTGTGCCTCCCCAGAGGGTACGGGTGGCGGCCTGGGCTGGAACACAACTCCTCCCAATGTGTGCTGGGATGAGGCGGGGAGTTGGGTGGGCCCCTAACCTACCCCTGGTTCTGGGCCTGTGTCTCAGCCTCTCAGGGCAAGCCTGTGACTCAGTACTTGGATTGCGATGTTAAATTCAGGTGCCTGTCCCCTCAGCCACCTTGGCAGAGGCCTTGACCACTGAGCACCCACCCCACACCACACACAGGCCTCAGCTCGCTACCTGTGCAGACTCTGACTGCAGGTCTGCCTTTGAGGCTGACACAAACCCCCAGTCTGTTTCTCACATCACCAGCTGGTGCTCTCACTTACCAGGCTTTCTAGATCATCTACCCGGGGGTCAGCCTGCTCTCAGTACAAGTTTTTCCTGGTCATTTCTGACCTGTGGTTCCTGTGACTGGCTCTCATTCTCTCCAGCTCAGGAGATGGTCCAGTCTGCACTCAGCTCAATAAATGGTCGTGGGGGAAAAAAATGTGTGAAGAGTGGAAACAATGGATGGATTGCATTTGCAGAAAGGAGACAATCAGCATGGCCAATCAGCATTGGCTTTTAACTACTAAGCTAAAAAGAACGTACCATCCCTTCCCCAAGCGGGCTGGCCCCGAATACCACAGGTATCTCTTCGCCTCCTCACAATCGGTCCCAACTCTCAGTTACTGGGAGAAGAGCCTGCACTTCTCTGAGCAAACAGCAGCAGAGCACATGGCTGTGAGGAGACAAAATAGAAAAGAAGGACAAGAGTGGTTGAAAAATAGCTTCTCGTGAGCACTTTCTTCCATCCCGGGCACTCTGCTGCATGCACAGCACACAGGGGCCCACTCAGTCCCTGCACCAATCTTAGAGCATGTCATATAGCTCCAGTGGACAGCTGAGGACACTGTGGCAAAGCCAGACTGTACCTCCAAACCTGTGCTCCTGCCCAGCTGGTGAAGCTTCTTCCCTCACAGACTTGGGGCCTCTGCCCTTCAGCTTCGGTCACTCTTCCATTTTAGCTTCAAGAAGAGGTGGCTTGGTTGTCCATCTGCCATCATTGTCCTATGTGATGATTTTTGCCAGCCATCTTCTCTTCGTTGCTATGTAGCATCCATTTGAAACATTGAAAAACTAAGTTGACCAGCTAGGCTGAGGGATTTCAGCTCAGGTGTCCTGAGAAGATGACCGGGCTTGGGTCTCGTTCTCTGTCCCGGCCGTGTGACTGTAAAAACCACTGGCCATCTCTGAGCCTGCCCGCTAGCTTTCTATGCCTCTACAGTGCTGTTCACAAATCAAACGAGCTCTTGACATAGGAGCCCTCTGTAAACTGGAAGGCACCACCAAAAATAAAAACTATCATCATGTCAGAAGAGCAGTAAACTCTTTTTTTTCCACTCAATTCACTGGTTCCCTATGAGTCGGGGAGGGAGACGAGATCTTTTCTGGCTGGGCTTATTCCAACAACAATACTTTCTACAAACATCCATGAAGGTCCTAACAGGAGCCAAGAACTTTTATAGATATTTTCTCTTTTCAGAGACCAGAGACAAGACATTTATGACCAAGTTACTGCTGCATCTTCTCACATTTTGGCGGGTATTACATCTGCTGTGGATTAAATACCTAGAGCTAGAAATGACCAGGTCAGTTAGCTGGGATTCAGACACCACAGTTTGATGTTACAAGCCCTAAATTTTTCTGATCCTGCCTCGGCCTCTTGCCACAGGCGAATCTGTGTGGCCTCTGAGACAAGGTCAAGTAGCTTTTTCATGGAGGCCATTTTGTCACATGCATTCCCCACCAGAGAGCACGGATGAATCACAGCAGATACATCCCAGCTGAAAAGGCACGCCCTGCTGAGCATGCGTCAGGAGTGGGCAGACTTCTAGACAGCCTCATAACCAGCTTTCTGCTTTTTCCCTTCTTGCTTTGCTTCCTGGGTGTGCTTAGGTCTTAGCTTTGTTGTTGTTAACTTTACGCCTATTTTCGATACTTCTAAGTATCCTAGTAAGAAAGAGGCAGCCAGGATTCTCACCCAGGCCTCTGAGTCTGGATCTGTTTGTCTCCTCTGTGGTCGTGGTCCTCAGCAGCAGCATCATGAACACCTTCAGGATAGGTCTCTGACTCTCTGGCCCATGGCTGTGGCTTTGCCTTGTACCAGAGGAGGACAGAACAAGTCCCTTTGACAGGAAACCCCTTCAGACAAAGCCCAAACAAGAAATGAGGCAGGATGCACAGTGGCCCACACTACGGGGTTCCACAGTCCAGAAGACTCGGCTTTGAATCCCAGATCTTTTACCTTGTGGTTGCACGTGCTTTGGGAAGTTACTGTCTCACTCTTGATTTGCCTCCACGTAGCATGGGAGGGAGAGGTCCAACTCTGCAGAGGCGTTAGGGGATGAAATAAAGACAAGAGGGCTTAGCACAGTGCCTGCACAACATGAGTGCTGGAGGATGTTCACTATCATTGACTATTTTACTGCCTCAGACAAAAGTGGAATGGCATTGCGTCTGTCACTCTGGCAGTGTGTGTTCATGGTCCCAACACACACATACCACTGTAGTTTGGGAGGTGGCCTCGTTGGCCCTTTATGATCATATCAGAGGTCCCTTGTTATAGGGGGAAGGGTTTAAGTGCAAGAGGGAATAAAGAAGGAGCCAAGCCTACATTCTTGGACAAGAGAACCCCAAGGACCTGGACAAATGACTTGCCAGAGCCTGGCTCTGCAGGGGACGGAGGGAGGAGCCAACGGGGAGAGAGGTGGCCATGCTGCCATGGCTCTGCTGCGGCGAACTGTTGACAGAGAGGCAGCCTCTAGAAAGTTCACTGGATCTTGCAAAAACATGACTACCATAGTAGGAAAGTTTGCCACATTATGCAATTTGTAGCAAAATGCTCTTTTCCACCCCCATGGTGATGTTCAGCTTCTGGCTATGCCAGAGTACTTGCTGGCAAGAAAATCTTTTTTTTTTTTTTAATTTTATTTTTTGGCACATGGCAAAAGGCAGGGAAGTCAAGAAAGAACCCTAGAGGATTTTTCTCTAAACTTTTGTTAAAAGAATGTTCTGGATTTAGCAAAGTGGCACGGATCCAAACACACAATTCATAATGAAACTCATTATAAACCTTCTTGTTGGGAGAAATTACTTCTTGTGAAAGTTTTGGATAAGTAATCTAATGTACAGATACATACTTATAAGCATAATAAAGATGTACAAGGACATTTAGTGCAACATTTTTTAATAATTTTGAAAAACAATTGGAAGGTCTGAAGTGGGAGAGCTAAGCGCATACACATTAACAGACACCAGAGAACCCCTAAATTAAAAGACTGTTCATGTTGATATGAGGTGATGTGCAAGGCTGTGAACTGAATGAACAAGGAGTCCATTAGACCATATATTTATTATTTGGTTTCTTAAAAATGTATGAAAATACACAATGCTATGTACAGGTGATGTATTATAGGATTGTATACTTGAAACCCATATAATTTTATGAACCAATGTCACCCTAATAAATTTCACTTTAAGAGTAGAAAAAATGTATAAAAGAGGCCTGGAAGGAGACACAAAATTGCACGTTTGCCCTTGGGGAGGAGACTGGGTCAAGGTTGGGTATCAGGAGCTCTGACTGTTTACTGCCTCAGCGGCTATACTTGATATTTCAATGCCCCGTATATATTCCTTCTTGTGCTCACTAACTCCTTGCTTTTCCTCCTGCTGGTCACGACTTCATCTCTCAGGATTGAGCTTAAGCCTCAGCTTCTCTGGCCATTACTCAGACACACCACTCCCCCACCCCCTTCTCAGCCTTTCTTTCTTCCTTTGCTTATTATCATCTCCCAGCGTGTTACATGAGTAGGTTTTGTTTATGTGTCTTCTTTACGTTCTGTCTTTCACCCACAACAATGGAACCTCTATGGGAGCAGAGATGGCATCCGTTCTGTTCACTGCTCTGTTCCGACTGCCTAGAATAGCTTCTGGCCCTTTGTAGGGACTTAAGTACCTGTCCGTTACCTGCATGCGTGATGTTCAAGCAAAGCTTTGGTAACCCTTTATTTGGTAATAAAGTGTTAAGTGCATGCATGTATGTGTGTGTGTTCACATGTGCATACTGTGTGCCTAGGTATATGTCTATGTTTATGTGTGCATATATGTGTATATAAAAATGTAACACTTGTTGACATTGTGACAACTGTCAAAGGTAGATGTAAAGATTGAGGTGCTAGGCCAGGGGAGGCCCTTCCCGCACAGGACACTCCTCAAACCTCCTGTGACTCCCTTATCCCTTTATTCGGAATTAGTTTTCCTCTACTTCTTTCCATGGCACCCCACTGTCTTGCACATATAAGGCACTTAATAAATATTCAATAAATGAATAATATTATCATAGTCTTTTAAGATTCTTAATGAGGAGGGGGGAAAAAAACCCTTCCATGCATTCCAAGTAGGAAGAAAACAGAGAGGAAAGCAGAAAATTCCAGAAGTGTTGACTGCCACATTAGCTTGAAACAACCAGAAACGTGAAAATCTGAATGTTTCATTATAAAATGCGAGCAAAGGCAGTTTTCAAGTAGGAGCAGCATCACGTCCTCAGGAAGCCGGCGGGTTCCAAGATGCTTCTTCACATCCCCTCAACCTGTACCCAGGCCCTCGCTGGAGCATGGCGGGATTTTTCAGCCCTTCCCAAGAACCCTTCAACCAGAAACACTTACGTTGAAAGCACAGAAGAGTCAGGAAGTCCTTGCCATGTGCAGCATCTGGGCTGAAACAGGAACATCTGTTCTCAGCATGGACCCTGTTAGCTCCATCATTCAGCTCTCAGCGAAATGAAGAAAGGGCAATTCTGATACGCGGGAGTAATCGGCAGCAAGGCAGCAGCCTGTGGAATATGTTTTGAAAGGACTTCTTGCCTTGGCCAGTGTGGCTCAGTTGGTTGGAGGGTCATCCTGAAACCGAAAGTTTGCGGGTTTGATTCCTGGTCCGGGCACATACCTAGGTTGCAGGTTCCATCCCCAGTCCAGGCGCATACTGGAGGCAACCAATTGCTGTTGATCACACATCGACATTTCTCTCTCTCCCTCCCCTCTCTCTAAAAGAAAAAAGAAAATACCCTCGGTGAGGATAAAAAAATAAAATTAAAATAAAAATAAAAGGACTTCTTACCAAGTTGTTAAAATCTTATAAAAGGCATATAAAGAGGGGTATGTTTTTAATATCCAAAAAGACAGAATATGCAGAGGGTTCATACTCAGTGGGCATTCACAAAACTGAAGAGCTGCTGTTGATATTACGGCAAAGACCCTCTTCTTGGAAGAGGCCCTCCCGACACAAGAACATCTGCTTAACCTTGAGCAAAAGGTGCCTGACTTCTCTGAGCCTCAATTTTTTCATGTGCAAAAAAAATGCGATGCTAGAACCTACCTCCTACGTAGTTGCACAGTTGAACTGGGGTGATGTACGTGAACAGATCAGCACAATCAATGCCCAGCACATAGAGAGAACTCCGTCAACCTGAGCAGATGTTATTACTCTGTCTGCATTATTATTTGACCATTGCAGCGGACAGAGTGCATTACGTGGCTTGAGAACCATACAAATCTGCCTTATGGAAATTATCCGAGGAAAGTAGTCAAAAATATCAACTCCCCCCTCTGCCCATCGCCCTGTCACACTGGAGATCAAGTCCTGTCGTGTCCCGTTACAGGAGCCTGTCCTCTCCACTCTGTCCCTCCTCATCTCTCACGGGATCCACCTTTGCCAAGTGCAAGAGCCTCCTCCGGGTTCCCGCTGCTAATCCACTTGATTAAATACTTCATACGGAAGCTTCACAGCCCGTCTTTGAAGCCTTAGCTCATATTAAAATTGGACTCACACACATTTTCCCAGTCTACTACATATTGTATTTTGCCATGTATAATGTGCCCTTTATTGCCCAAATTTTTGAGGGAAAAATAAGGATGCACATTATACCTGGGTAGTACCTGAAATAACTGTATCTGTTCTTGTGTTTTATAATTATTTGTTACATAAAATTTCTTGTACCATAACATGTACAAAAATAAATTCTAAAATTCCTTTATAATACAAAAAAACAGGTATCTAAATATAAATAAATTAAAAATTGAATTAAAATATTAAAACAAAAGGGTTTTTTTTACCTTGAAAGTTTGGGCCAAAAACATGAGTGCACATTATACACAGCAAAATACAGGCAGTATAACCATGTTTGCTTTCATTTAAAAAATTATTTCAATGGCTTATCTTTTGGTTAAACTGACTCTCCCCAAACATCCCAAAGCTTCTCCAGCTGCCCCTGTAACTAGCACATAGCAGGGACTGGGGAAACGGTGGCAGGTTTGAACCACAGATGTAAGAAAACGTGTGAGCAACAAGTCTAGGAATTAGCCCCAGTTAGTGTGGCTCACTTGGCTGGGCATCGTCCCGCAGACCAAAAGGTCACTGGTCCAATTTCTGGTCAGGGAACAGGCCTGGGTTGTGGGTTTGGTCCCAGTCAGGGCATATACAGAAGGCAACCGACTGATGTTTCTCTCTCACATCGATATCTCTCTTCCTCTCTCTCTCCCCACTTCCTCTCTCTCTCTCTTAAAGAAATTTTTTTTTTAAAAAGGCTAAGAATTAGTGTGCAAATGTCAGATACTTGGCAGATTAGGAGGGTGGGATTATGGCTGTATTTTTTTCTCAAGTATAGGACCAATGCTCTCTCCGATGGTGTCCCTGAAAACGTATTGCTAACGTACAAAGGCATGTGGAAGTATTGCTCAGACACCACGCGGCAGCGCGGGCTGCCGGGGCGGCCTGTGAACGCCGGGTGCAGAGCCGTGGCTGTTCTTGGTCGGTGCTTCTCCACCAGGAAGGAACAGGTGCCTACAGGCTGACAGATCGCGGCCACCGGAGCGCACAACATGAAACAACTGTGACTCCTGAAGTCAGAAGACAACGCCGCCATGCCCGTCTCCGTGTCTAGCGAGAGCCCCAACCACAGTTCCAGCCTGAGCCGAAGGGAACGAATGCGGCTCCAGCTTCCCTGCTCAGCCTGTCTCAGGACTGGGCTCTCCTTGGCTGCTCCTGCAGTGACACGGAAGGAAGACCACCACTACCTGCTTGCTCAGAGTGGTGGGCCAGCTCCACTGGGACTCTCTTACAGGGGTGTCCAACCTACAGCCCACAGGCCACAGGCAGCCCAGGATGGCTGTGAATGCGGCCCAACATAAAATCATAAATTTACTCCCTGGCTGCTGTGGTTCAGTGGATTGAGTGCCCGTCTGCAAACCAAAGGGTTGCTGGTTCAATTCTCAGTTAGCACACATGCCTGGGTTGTGGGCCAGGTCCTTGGTAGGGGGCGCACAAGAGGCAACCACACATTGATGCTTCTTTCCTTCTCTTTCTCCCTCCCTTCCCCTCTCTCTAAAGATAAATAAATAAAATCTTTTTAAAAAATTGTAAATTTACTTCAAACATTATGAGATGTTTCTGTGATTATGTATCACGATGTATTTAATGTGTAGCTCAAGACAACTCTTCTTCCAGTGTGGCCCAGAGATGCCAAAAAGCTGGACACCCCTGCTAGCAGCTTTAAGACACAAAATGCTATTCCCGGGACTTGCTGCCAAGAAGCCTGTTTATCCCGTGTCCCTTCTCGCCCGTAGTGAGGAAAGACAACATCGGGTTTGGGGGGGGGGCCCGTGTTGCAAGCAGTGGTTTACTTGCTCTTAGCAACCGTGGCCTCAGCTCAGTAATATCTGGGACCCAAACATTCTCATCAAGCCTGGGCTTCAGCCCACTCACCCTCAGGCAGCGACAGGCTCGCTTGGCCTCCTGCTGAAGACTGACAACTGCCCCTGCCCTCCACCCTCCCAGAGGCCTCCAGGGCATCATTCACTGGCAGAGGGCACAACCTGTTCTGTAACCTGGCTTTGTAGCTCCTTATCACCAGGTGACACCTCTCACAGACCTTAGTCATCATGCCCCGTGGCCTAAAGGAGGAGGCTTTCCTTTTGTTGAAAGCACCATTTTCCTCCTTTTTTCAGTTTTGTTGCCTGTCTGCAGTTTAAAAGCCAGCAAGGCAGATGGATGAGGGAAGCCACCTGACAGAGCCTGGGAAGGGCCCCGGCGGAATGCAGGTGACCGTGGACGTTGGTGCCTCAGGGCCTGAGCCTGGCTGTGGGAAGCTGGCAACGCTCAGCTCATGCACCGAAGTCCAGGACCTGGCTAGGAGGCATCCTGACTCGGAGCATGAGGGGCCAAGGAGCCTCCTGAGTTCTGCTGGACCTGCTTCAGGGTCCACAGCCTTCAGATTCTTCTTCAGGTCTCAACAGCAAACAAAAAATAAATAAACAAACAAGCCATTAAAAACCAGATAAAATGAAAAGGTGTGGATGGAGAGGGCAGGCATGGAAGTTGCATGGATAGAGGTGGATTAGCATCCCAGGTCTTGCACTAAGTACCTGAGGGGTCCTGGACAGGTAACCTGACCTCTCTGAGCTTCCTTTTCTCACCTGAAAAAAAAATGAGGCTAATTATGTGCATTTCACAGGATTGATGGTCGGGGTTAAATAAGGATTCATGCAAGCGTATAGCATAAAATCTGATGGCTTGTGGCATTGTTTCAAAATTATTAGCCAAGAAATGCACAAGGATGAGATGTATTTCAGATGGGTTTTTGCCCTTTGTAACTTGGCTTATGTAGTCACAGTGCGTGCATGAAAAGAGCCCTTATCCCTTCCCCATCTTCCCTCCCCCACTCCCCACCTCCTGGCTGTTCTTGCCCTTGAGGCCCGCAGCTCTCTGTACTGGTCCCGTGACCGTGTTTGTCCTTGTCCTCTACTCTTCCCTAGACAGTTCCTCCAGGGCATGACTGTCCCTTTCCCCGCTCAGTAGCCTTTTTAGTGTCTGGGAGGCTGTTCCCCTCAGAATAGGTCTGCGACAACTGCTTGCTGAGTGGGATTCTTGCCTTAACCCTAGCAACGTGAAAAATGAATGATTGATTTCATGGGCTGAGATCTTTGAAGATTTTCAAAGTCTCAGAATCACGATCCAGTCAGAGAAGTTCCAAGAGTGGATTCACCGACTGGCTTATTCTGCTCTCAGAAGTCATTTACATTTCAGTGGAGAGTGACCAGGGGACACGCTGTTCATGGGGGAGCTTGTGCCTCTCCACAGACCATCACTGGAGGAAAAGACTGGACTTTGCTCTGTACTTCAGAACCCATGAACACCACGAGCAAAAACCCGCCCTGCCCATGGGCCCACAGTCCACTCGATTCCTGCTCTGCACAGCAAGGGGCTAGGGGGCACTGGAGCAGTGAAGCTGGCCTGCACCACCGGGCCCCTGTGGGGCAGCTTCGGGATCCATGCTGGGGCCTTAGTCTCCTTTGTGCACTGAGAGGTTTGGGAGACTGGTCTGCCCAGAGGCCAAAACCTGCAAAGACAACACCACGTCTCTAGGGCAGCTCCACTCCCTACGCTCGCTGCCACATGCCAGGGACTCTTCTTTCCTTCGGGAACAGGCTATAATTTACTCCCAGGGTTTTAAGGTAAAGTTGGTGCTACCCGGATGTTCAATAATGTCATTCATGTCACGACATGATGATGCAAGGCCCTAACACCTGCATGCGCACGTGTACCCATAAGGAAATCCGGTGTGCCATGTGTTCACTGAGAAAAGCCACAGTATGTGCCGACATTCTGAACCTTTCACTGCACCGACCGAAAAGGTCATAGCTCGTCCTGAACTTCCATATAAGACCTACGTGGGAATGCTGTTGTGCCAACTCAGCCAGAAGATAGGGAGATGAGGAGGGCCACGGTCAGAGCTCACGGAGGCAGACATGGAAAACTCCAGGGTGCCCACTTCTGCAC
The DNA here is from genome assembly GCA_007922815.1 of Macrotus californicus. Classification (NCBI taxonomy): domain Eukaryota; kingdom Metazoa; phylum Chordata; class Mammalia; order Chiroptera; family Phyllostomidae; genus Macrotus; species Macrotus californicus. The sequence continues at coordinate 94,111 of VMDR010000886.1, read as the reverse complement.
TCTGACAGCTTTGCTGACAGGCGGCCCTTGGTGGACAGAGGAGCCCTCAGTCACCGTTGCTAAGTAAGGAGGATACAGCTTCCCTCCCCGCCAGGCCATATAAAACTAATCCTTTACGAGTTTTCCTAAGATCCACATAAAAAAAGTCATCAAGTGACACTTCCAAAATGAAAACTTGCAGACCTTCCAAGCAAACTAGAAGCTCGCCTCACAGCTTCTCAGAAATAAGGGCATTTCTTGAGCAAAGCCAAGAGCTGGGGACTTAAACAGCTGTGGACCGGACCCTGGTGCTGGAAGTGGACCACTTGCCCCTCGCCCTCTGCTCGGGGAGGGACCCCGGTTCCCAGAAAGGGCAGTGCTGCCCCAGCCCAACTGCTCAGGAAGTTTGCTCTCAGCTGTGCACCCCTGTGTAATTTCAGGAAAACTGGTTCTGTCCATTGCGGATTTTTTGACACTTAACTCAGGAAAAATGAGTTGTCCAACAGTGATTTCAGGCCCAACTAAACCTGTCATCTGTGCTCTTAGCCGTCTCTTCCCCTTCTTGCAGAGAAAAAGGACCCAGACATTTTCCAAGGGAAGACAAACTCCTAAAGCTGAAAGATTGAAGTTTTGAAGTTTGATCCATGGTGAACCTAAGGAGGGGGCTCTCAAGTTGGCAAAAGGGTTTCCTCCCACATGCCTGTTAAATCAGCACCAGCTCCAGAGGCTGTGACTCAGAGACCGAGGGCCCAAGCCGTGTCCCATAAACACGGTGTTTCCAGGCCCCATGCTCTCGATTCCTTGCGGCTCAGGGCAACTCAGGGTCGGGGCAAATAAGGTGAGGACACCATTCCAGTTCCACTTCTGAGGCTGTTTGGTGTTGTTTTGTCTCTCCTCTGTTAAAGTTTAGGTAGAAGCCAAAAGGACCGTTTTGACTCTTGTCTCAAACTCAACTGCTGACAACCGAGAGGTAAAAACACTTGGCAGAATTTCAAACGCCATTGTTTTGTGTTGCTTTTATATGACTTTTCTTTTTCTGCCTTGTGACGTGCCAGAAAGCTAGGGGCACTTTGTCCACGCCCACGCCCAGGGCCTCAGGGGCTTTGCTGGTGGCCCTCCAGGCAGCCTGCCCAGGCAGGGTTATGCCAAGGGGGGCGGGCACAGGCTCTCGATGTGGGGGAACGCTGGAGGCCCACAGAGTGAGCCCAGGAACAGGTGGCCGCCTTCCTTAGGGACAGACCTACAGCACATCTGCATGCCATGGGACCTATGACAGCAACAGGTGACCAAGACTGCCATGAGCGTCCAGGAAGCCTGCAAACACTGTGTGAGTGGGCAGGCATGGAACAGATCTGAGGAGGGTTCTCTCCCTTCTCCTCTTTAATCCCTACATGTCTCCCAACGTCTAGGATTGACGTGGTTTGCTTCCACCTGCGTTCACTTGTTCAGTCAATGTCACCTCCTCCTCCTGCACCTCCCTGGCCTGTGTCCCCCGTGACCCAGAGCTTCCCCAGTTCTCTTCTTCTATCAAAACCCCCAGCTGTGTGTGGCATTTCCTTTGGGTTCTGTTATCATTCAATGGAAGCCAAGTTATCTGATAACATAACTGCTACTCACAGGCCAAGTCTCCCAGAGAACGTAGGCATTTATCCGTTTCTGGAGAAATGTTAACCCAAGATATGATTTTAAGCATGAAAGACCAGGGTTTGGTATTTTCAGGGTGCATGCATTATTTAGAAGTAAATAGCGAGTTCACTAGCTTACGTGACGGGGAAGGGGAAGGGTCACACTGGCCTCAAGCACGGGTGGAGAGGGACTCTACCAGGACTCTGTCATTGTAGCTCTTGCCTGTCCCTGGGCCTAGTTCTTAGCAGCTTCTCCACCAGCAGGGGCCATGCCCCTGGCAGGTGTGGGGCCTCATATCCTTATAGCTTCCATGAAGAGAAATGATTTCTTTCTTAGAGTTCCAGGAAAAGACTCTGATTGGCTCAGCTTGAATCACATGCCTATTTCTGAGCCAATCACTGTGACCAGGGGATTTGGCCAGTGAAAGAAGAGAACAGGACTAACAAGGATGTCCATGAAGTGACTGCCCCCAGCCCACATCCACAGCCACACCTGACCTCCAGAACCAACCGTGACATTCCTTCCCACCGAGCCCTGGGCATCTTCCTAGTCCTCAAGGTAGCTCTCCAACAGTCGCTACGAACAGATCCAAGTCACAGCCTGTATTCAAACCCCTCGGTCAATCTACAGTTAGATAACTTATAAGGTGCTTCCCGGCTTTGGCATTTAATATTCTAAGGTGCTGATGCAAAGCAGTTGCTTAAGACCAAATAAGACCTGGCGTGCACAGAGAGCTGACTCATTCCCTCTTGGAAAGCTGCCTTCATTTTAAAACTGACCCGCTGGACCCCTTGAGCCCCTCCCCTTTTCACCAGGTGGACTCTGGAATGAGTCAGAAGCTCCATCCAGATCAATGGAGAACTACCCTTCATCCTTCCTGCACCATGTGCCTCTTCCTCCGGGGCAAGGCCTCCTTAGTGGTACCTGCATTTTAACTCACCCTGGCTCCAGAGTCCCCAGTATCTGGTCCATTTGGCTAGTTCCATCTCTCCACCGTTCCCTTCTGCCTATGCAGGTCCACTTCTTAGTGGATTGTCATGAGCATCTGTGCGTGATATAGTCTTTCCCATAAGTCATCAGGGCAACGGCTCAGCTAGCTGCCTGCTGAGCAGCCCAGCACCAAGGAATAGCCGAGAATCACCCACAGTAACTATGCTACTCACTCAGCTTTTAGTGAATGCAGGTTCATTCAAAGCAGGACATCAACATACATTAATATCCTACTCACACTCTAACAATCTAAGAAAAATATCACATGTATACAAAGCAAATGTATCTGCCTGCCTTGACCCATCATTGGATGGAGGTTGGCCATCAAGAAGTAGGCGGGTTTTGAAAACAGAGACTGTCTTCCTAGAGGGCAGTTCCCAGAGTGAGCTGATGGCAGAGGAATGTCAGCCGGCAGCCCACCGGGAATCTGAGAACATAGTTTCTTCAGCCCTGCAGGGAGGGCTGGGAGGAGCCACGTCCATAGGAAAAGAAGCGAAGGGGCCCTTCCATCTGGATTGTCTCTCCAGGTGCCCAGCGGTGCCACTGACACCACGGTTTACTATCTGTGGGCACTGCAGAGGCTGCCCTTGGAGTCTCGCACCATCTGCAGCTGCTTTTGGTGTTGACACATGGCCAAATTTCTGGTGGTACTCAGCAACTTAATGACCCAGAGTGGGAGACATAACTGGCACAGTGAGTTCATTCTGGCGGGTAGGTGTCTGGGTTATTTTATATTGATTTTACTGCAGAATTGTAGATGGACAAATCTATATACTGTCAGTTATGTAAAGGCAGCAGACAAGAGGGGACCCAAAAGAAACCAGAATTATCATCTGGAGGGAGGACGCCTTGGAATACAGGCTTCCCCAGGTGGGTGAGTGTTCTAGGAACACATTTGTATCTGTGGACCAGCTGGTGTTGTTGTGAGAGGCTGCATTTGGCTTCAGTGAATTGTTTTTGAGGACTCTTTCAACATGTTTGCCCATTTCATGAAGGGTGGTTTATGAGCACACCTACCCACACCGTGCTGAGTGTTCAGCTGTTTTTATCCAAAATGTCATGGCCCTTGTGACCTACACTACCTATTCACCTGATCTCACTTCGAGTAACTTTTTTTCATTTCTCTGGAAATGAAAAGGGAAATGTTTTGCCAATGTGGAAGAGATGAAACAAAAAATGGCAGAAGCACTGCAAGGCATCAAAATCCACGAGTTCAATAACTGTTTTGAGCAGTGGAAAAAATGCTTTGATGGGTGTATTGCATCAAATGGAGAGGACTTTGAAGGTGACCGAAGCTCAAACATGTGAGAATAAATACACAACTTTTATAAATAAATTCCATTTTGGGGGAGGGGGGTTCCTTCTCTATTGGCTTACTAGGGCGGCCATAATAAGGCAGCACGGCACAACAGAAATTTGCTTCCTCACACTTCCGGAGGCTGGTAGTCCAAGACCCACCTGCTGGCAGGCTTGGTTCCTTCTGCGGCCTTTCTGCTGGACTCACAGATGGCCCACTGTGTCCTCACATGACTTTTCTCCATGCACGTGCATCCCTGGTGATTCTTCCTCTTCTTATAAGCACACCTGTCCTATTGGATTGAGATCCTAGACTGATGATCTCGCTTAACCTTAATTACTTCTTTAAAGGCCTCCTCTACAAGTACAGCCATATTGGGGGTGAGGGCTGAATTTGGGGGAAACACAATTCAGTCCATATGGTGTAAAAAAATCCTTTTAACACACACACGTTAATCTGTGGATGATTGTAAAGTTTATAGATGCAACCCATTCAAAAATATATTTTGAAAAAATTTTGTCCCTCTTTGTTTCACTTAATTGTAGAGATTTTATTGTTTGAAGAAAACTAAAAATCACTCATATTCTTATTTTCCATAAAAAAATAAATAATATTAACATTTGAGGTAATTGTTTCCAGTCTTTTTTCTCTACTGCATGTACATTTCTTGTATGGATTGATCATATTATATGGGCATTTTGTATCTTTTTTACTACATGTTATCATTTTATCATTGCTCCAACTTTCGAGAAAGACAGCATGGCCACAACTCCAATGTCTGATGTTTTATTTTGCAGACTACTGCACCAAATATTTGTGTGTAAATATTTTCCTGAATGGCTGGCTCTCTGATATTTTTTTTTATACCTGTTCCTTTCTTCTCTCTTGCTAATTCAAATTTTCCACATCCTTTTAGGCCTATTTCAAGCCCTACACCCTCAAGTGAAGGCTCCCTCAGCATATCTGGAGCATAGTAAACTGGTCCCCTTTGGATTTCCCTAACAGGCGTTCTATCTTGTTTGCTTAATCCCATCCTTCTTGTGATGTATCTGGCATCACTGCCATACAACACTTTTGTTTTAAGCCTTTACTTCCCAAATGATTGTGTGCACATTGCATCTTTTTTTCCTCAAACATTGTGGATAATTGCTCCTTACTGATGAATTGCTTGATGGCTTGCTGGTTGGTTTGCTATTTTCTGAAAGCTAAGACTCTCGGTCTCTAGTTATCGCTGGAAACCACTTTTCCCTCTACCCCCTGGTGGAGGGCCCTGGCTCTGGGCATTTCCACAGCAGGGCTAAATTGGATGCTTTGTGTTCCTTTGTGTCATCCCGATTCACTGCTCTGTGTGCCTTGACAGGATGATGGTTCTATTGTGTTACACCCTATTGTGTTTTTGTAATGGCTTAATTACTGTCTATGGGCTTCTGACTGAACACTGGGGAGAGGGTAAATTCTATCAAGAAACTGTGTGATCTGTGAGTGGCATGACTGTGCCACCACATTTAGTTGTGTCTACACTGCACAGGTTCACATTTAAATTCAAATGTACGTTACAGGTAAAGAATATATTTTAAATTCCTTTGGAAGATGAATTAAGCTTCAGTCAAAACACATCCCAGAGAGTGGAGGTCCAATGTTCTGACGCGTGCGGGGGGCTGCGCGGCCATCCACCCAGCAGGCTCTCTCCCCATGTGGTAGGAGACCGCTCTAGCCCACGCCTTGAGACACCTGGAAGAAGATATTTTTCTTGACACCTAATCTAGCCAACCAGAACCTTAGAGTCTCATTACTAAGCCACATATTTAAGATGTATGCAAAGCTGTATCTGGTTCATTTGGATGGGCATAGTATGTCCATTGCAGTAAGCCAACCCCAAATGACTGCCAGCATCTCAGAGTGTGGGTGGAGAGGAAAGACAGGGGAGAGGGAAGGAGCCCCTCTCCATCTGACATAGAGCCCTATGTCAGAGAAATCTGCCCTGTCATTAGTTCTCTTTTAAAGCTTTATTAAATTTAAGCGTTACATTAAATTAATATCCATAATAACAAGTACAGATTGAATGCTTACAATCAGCCAAGTGGGGGGCATCGTATTTTGACATTGTTACTTCTATAGCACTGTTTTTATTTTTAAATATTTTATGTTTTAAACTTTTCTCATCTTCTCTTTACTTTTTTAAATGAACGGGGAAGCAGGTTACCTCACCTCTCCCAAAGCCTCAACTATCCCAGGTACAACCCTTGAAATTCAGGCCTTCCCCGCCTCGGAGGAATGGAAGGGGTTCAGGAAGGGGACCCAGAGGGGGACACATTATCCACTTTTTTAAAAAAATGGACTTTTATATTTGCTAAAACCATTTTTGATGAATCAAATTATCTGCATAAAAAAAAAGTTATCCTTGTGTGCACATCACTGTGGAAGGCCATCCCCGGACGCCCCGCATGAGTAAGAATGTTGGAATAACTGCCCTGATTATTCGGGGAAAGAAAAACGAAAAACGAGTTATTTCACTTCTCTACATCTGTCAATTGAGAGTCACGTGGGCTCGGAAGTGTGGCACTGGTCTCCTCAGTCCTCCATCTCCTGTCCCAGGTACAGACATCGACTAGACAGTCCAGTGTTTGCATGGGACAGGTCTTCGAAAGGTGAAGGAAAGGTGACAAAGGAGTGGAGCTAGAGTGAGAAAAGAGGGAAATCAGGGGCCTAGCAGGGGTGAAGAGCCCGGGCCAGGGCTGTGTGTCTGTGTTTTGATTCTCTGCCTGAGAGCTGGGACAAGAGCAAAGGCCTGTGATCTTGTCGGGAAGGGGGCGTATGTAAGGCATCTGCCTCGGGTGCAAAATTGAAGGGGGTGGGGAACAAAACTCAGCAATCAAGAGAAACACTATTTTCAGCAATGCTTTCTAAAAATTATAATGAATGCAAAAAATAAAACCCCCGATAAACAAAATACTAAACTTTTAAATACAGACCAACCAACCCTGCACACACACAACTCAGCCCATCTGCCTCATTCCGACCCTTGCCCTGGGTCTCCTAGTCTATCTTCACAATCTAAAGATGCTCCCTCCATAAAATAATAAACTCTCAAAGGTCATCTCTGCGGAGCTCCGAGAGAGTGTTGCCTGCAGACATAAACCCCTGCCTGCACCCTCAGCTCTATGTCAGAGAGAAACGCTCTGATACCATCCCCTGCCCTGCTGGTAGGAAAGACAGTGGAAACAGGCAGAAAGATGGGAGAGATGCGAGGAGACCAGGGGATTGGTAGAGCCAAAGACCTAAGCGCAGAGTCTGAAACCTGACCCACAAAGCAGAGTGAAATGGTACTGAATTAAGAATCCCGAACCAGCAACATGCACAGTGGAGAACTCTACCTAAAGTCTTCCAGACTCTTAGGAATACGTGAACCTCTTATTAGGCTCAGCCTACATTTGCAGTTATCTAGATATTTGGGATTTAAACCCTCATGTCCTAGACAATATGATTGACAAATCCTATCTTAGGGAAACAACAGTAACAGAAGGACAGAGAGAGAAGTAAGGGAAACTAGTACAGGTGGTCTAGAGATGGGAGACAGGGTAAACATCCTCTACCACCAATAATGACTTGGAAATTAGGTAACTAATATGTCCTTTGGCCTTAAACTATTAAGTTAGTGTAGCATAGATTAATATTAGTGATATTCAATGTTAATCATTAGGTGAAAACGCGTATCTCAGGAAAGAGGATTTGATTGCAAGTCTAGGTTATTAAAAAAGAAGTTGGTGAATGACATTTCTCTTATTGACCGCAATAAGAGAAATGTCTTCTGGGCTCGGCTGAGACTTCCCCAGCTTTGGACTTCACTGCCCTTGTCCATGTTATCCCACCCTAGGCAGATCCTGATGGAGCCATTTAGCGAGAACTCCCTACCCTCAATATCCTGATCGCCCTTGATATCTAATCAGGTTCCCCTCCTCCACCACCTCCCCTGTAATGTCTGATCACCCTGGCCTGCCTTCAGCAAGAGTCATGTTGCATCCATATAGCCAGAATCTTCCTTTACGCCCAATACTTCCTTCTAGTAATTTTATACCCACCAACAGCCCCCTGCTCCTTGACTGTAAGTGCTGACTCGCCCAAGCTGTGTTAGGAGTTGAGTTCATTCTCTCTTCCGCACTGGTCCCTGAGCCATTGTGATGACCTCCTTTCCCGCCGTCTTTAACAAGTGTTATTGATGAACTTGTCTTTCACATGAATCTGGGCTGGTCTCCATGGAAAAGGCAGCTTTGTCAGAGGGCATTGAGGAGGGAATGTTGGTCCTTTACAGCCTACCACACAGTAAACAGGTAGGAAGCACTCGTGGATGCAAAAGACAGGTGTGAGCAAATAAAAATATTTTTCTTTAGGTGATGGAACCATGAGTCAGTTATAGCTTGAATTTCTATTTTTATAGCAATGCTATTTTTGAAAAAAAAATTGCAAATATAAATTGCAAATTGCAGTGGTAAGAAGGCTGGGTTTGCAATGGAAGCACACAGGAAAAGGAGACCAAGGAAAAGCAAGCACAGGCCCTGCCGGGGGGGCAGTCCATGCTGGTCGCTGTGGCCGCATAACAAACCCCAACCCAAAACTCAATGGCTTAAGACAGCCACCATTTTACTATGCTCTTGGACTCTGCGGGTCAAGACTTGGGACTGGGCACAGAAGTGACAGCTTGCCTCCGTGCCAGTGTGTCCGGGCCCTCGGCGGGACAGACCTGAAAGTCAGGCTGACTTGGCTGCTGGGAACCAGAGTCACCGAGAGGCTCCTTCTCGTGTGAACTTGCCCATGAAGAGGGAGAGGCCCCCACCACAGGCAGAACGTTTCTCTTTCATTTTAAGCCTCATTCCCTCCCGCCAGCATGAGTCACTGTGACCTCCCTCCCCCGGCCCGAGAGGCCCATCCACTTGGGGACACAAGACTCAGGTCAGCCCCCTGGCCCCCAAGTCAATCTGCCACCATCAATGCTTCCTTGTGGGGCTGACTGGGGACACCAGTGACCTGCCACAACCATAACCCTCAACAGCCCTGAGTACCACATAAGTGATTGTTTTTTTCCTTTTGAGAAAACAAAGTGAAGAGGCACAAGTCTAAATGGAGGACAGGAAGTCGTGAAGCAGAACTGAAAATTAAAGAGAGGGGAGGGAAGGAGGCCGGGAGGGAGTCAAAAAAAGACATCAAAGAGCAAAGGAGACTCTGAGTAAGTTACCATGGTGACGGGCTGTCCCTGAAGTTTCTTCCCCAGAAGCTGAGCCACTTTCTCCCCAGTGCCCAAGTCCTCTCAGGTGGTCATGACCTGGGTTGGAGGCACAGACACTGCTCCAGGTTGCCAACCTTTTTGCCTCCTTGTCACCTTCCTGAGTTCACACCAGCAAGCTCGCGGCCATCAGTGAGCCCTGAGACTTGAGTACCTTGCCCATGTCTGCAGGATGAAGTCCCTGCGGGGTCCTGTGGCCTCCGAACGGTAGGTTTAATGGTAGGTTTATGGTAAATTGCGGCTCAGGGACCCTAGCCTTCTCCCACAAGGGCTTATTTATTGAACTTACACCAGGCTCCCTGCGTGCAGCTCAGGCAGTTTCCTGAGTGTTCTGCAGACTTGAGCTCTGCTAATCCTCTCGACCCAGCCATGAGGGAGGAACCGCGATCACCTGGGTCTCACTGGTGAGGAAACTGAGATAGGTCAGATAATTCACTACCCACAGCACGCAGTCAGTAAGTAGAGAGGCGGAGATTCAAACCCCAGCCAGCCAGCTCCAAATGCCCCGCTGGCAGCCACAGGGCTATGTGTGAGGCTGGATGGCTGGGCTGGGGAAGAGCCAGGTACAGAGGGGTGGGGGGAGGGGAGGAGGAGGGACGGAGGCACCCAGCACACGGCACTCCTGCACAGCATGGCTGGGTGAGAGTCGTCTGGAGGACTTCGGGGGCGTTTCTCTCCCTCCCTGTAGCCCATGGTGGTTCTGTCCCTGCTCAACCTGCTGCCTTCCCGGGTGCCTGCTTGTAAGTGTGGGACAGAGGGCCAGGGTCGCTGCGGCAATTCGCATACCTCATCGGGGCCTGAGAACCCTGTCTGTTGGGTCTTAAGACTCTGTGTTCATAGAGGACTATGACTTCCATGGTGGGAGAGTGGGGGGTGAAGAAATGCTAAAATACAGAATTTCCCGTGAAATTTGCACTTCAGATTAACTACAGATAATTTTTTAGCGTAAGTTACCACCCATGCAATGTTTGAGACATGCTTAGACTAAAAACATTATTTGTGTTTAAATTCTAATGTAACTGGGCATTCTGTATTTTTGTCTTCTAAAGCTGGCAACCTAAAATTTGGGCTTCTGCAAATCTCTAAAGTGCTGGGTGAGGGCACAGCCAAGAGGGCAGGTGGGCTCTTCCCTGTGGGCCCCGTGGTGGTGGCGAGCCGTCTGGGGAAACAAGAGAGCTAACTCCCAGGCTAGAAGAGGCAGTTTCCCATGGCTGTGACAGAGTGAGCAGGGGAGAAATCAGAATAGACTCCCACACCCCACTGTGCTGTCCCCCAGGCTTGCACCCCACATCTTGCAGGAAGCCCCCTTGCCTTTTTGAGAAACTTCAAACTTCCAAGAGAGTTGCAATAACAGTACAAGGAAGACTAATTTTTGTCATGTCTGCTTGTTTCTCAACGTGTTTGTGCACACAGGTGCCCATCAGCACACACGTGTGTGTGTGTTCATTCGTTTGATGAACCATTTGACTGTCTGTGGCAGCTGTTGGAACACTTCATTCCGAAATACTTCAGCGTGTGTTTCCTCGGGTCAGGAAAAGCCTTCTCCACAGGCACAGTACCATGACCACACTCAGGACATGGGGCATTGATGCCATATTATTAGCTAAGTCATTGTAAGAGACGTCCAAACCTGTAGAGAATGTTTATAAGGGCTTATTTGAGCCAAACGGATGGCAGGCTGGGCAGCAAGATCTCAAATGCTCCGGAGAATGACGGTTTTGCAGTTCCTTTTCCACACTTGGAGTGAAGGAGGGAATGGAAGGAAGAAAACAGGAAGGCAGGAGAAAGCAAGGTAGGAAAATCTCTGTGATTGGACTCCAGGATAGTTACAAGACTCTGTGCTTCCCTTGAGGGTGGTTACAACTCCCAAGGGTCAAAAGAAGAGGCTACTCTGTCATTTCAAAGGTGTGTTAACCTAGATGCACAAAAACAATGGGCAGGGCTTGCTTAAGACAAAGATTAAACTTTCACTTAAGAAGTTACAGGCCTAGGGCGTGACTACCGAGCATGGCCTGCCCAGTTAGGAATTTAAGATCAGATCACCCTGGGAGGTTACTTTCAGTTGCTTGAAATTGTCAGATTCACTCCAGAACCCCGTTTTGATTCACATCTAATCCAAAGTCCACATTCGGATTTCTCCAATTGTTTCAACAATGTACCCATATAACTGTCCCAATATACACAATGCACACACACACAAACACATACATCAGTACACATTATTGGGACAACTGGGGGTATCTGAATGTGGACTTTATAAATGTACATACACATATGTTATTTTTAACATAGATTAATGTAAATATCTTTTAGATTTTTTATATTCAAAATCCCATCAAAAGTCCCAGATGCATTTAATTGTCATGTTTGCTGAGTCTCCTTCCATCCCGAACTACCTTCCAGAGTGCCTGCCTACTGCACGCTAGACAACATGCCAGTGGCTGGCCCACCGTCTCCAGTTCCATCCCTAGGAGACAGAGGCTGTCTCCTGTTACAAATAATGAACCTGAAGCTCATTAAAAGCTAACAACTTACCCAGGGTCACATGGCTAGTCCATGGTGTGGCCAGTATTTGAACCTGACCCTGACCCCAAAGTCCATTCTCTCCCTTTGACACTGTGCTGAGCTCTGTCTTCATGAAATGATAGGGGAGAGTCATACTGGACTGAAACCTGAGAATGTCCTGGAAGGTTTGAAAAAGTTCCCTAGACACACATGGGATGTTCAACCAGGTTAGCTAGGGAGGCAGTATGGGGTTATGGAGAGAAGTCAAGTCTGGAAGCCACGTGGACTTGGGTTCAAATTTGGGCTCCTCTGTTTCCCAGCCGCTTTCCCTTTACTTTGTAGAATCTTCCCTTTCTTACCTATAACATGAGAGCAATGATGGTGACCTTACCAAGTTATTGTGGCTCTCTATTAAATTGTCACATTAAATTCTTAGCACGGCTATTCGTAGGCAGGGGAGCCGTGCCCAAATACTGCTGACAGGAGGTTGCCCATCGAGAAAGCAACCCGACTCCCTGATTTCAACCTCCACGTAGGTGGGTTCCGTCACACAAGCAGGGGAGCAACTGTAGGGAACCGAGGGGCTCAGCTTACATTAATGGGGACCAGAGAGCTGAGTGTTCCTTCCTGGCTGGAGCTCCCTTCATGGGGAGCCTAGAGGAAGGAAGCCCAGGCAGGAGGCCTGCCTCTGGGGCAGCCATCCATGCCCGCCAGAGGGGCAGGTAGAGAGCAGGGCTCCCGTTCCGTGTTCTCAGACTGATCCACGATCTCCTGAGTGTTTGGAAGCCCAGCGATTGGGGGCAGGTGGGAGTGGGCTTCAGGTGGCTGAAGTAGAATAGAAGCAGGCTATCCTGGGCTGAATGGTGTGCCCCCTGCAAACTCACATGTTGAAACCCTAACATCCAGTACCTCAGAATGTGACTGTATTTGGAGATATGATGTTTACAATGGTGATTATGTTAAAATGAGGTCTTTAGGATGGACCTCAGTCCAATCTGAGTGGTGTCCTTATAAGGAGAAAAGATTAGAACACAGACAGGCCAGACCTGCCCACAGACAGAAAAGAGACCATAATGAAGACGTAGGGAGAAGACAACCTCAGACAAGCCAAAGGAGAAGGGCTTCAGAAGAAAACAAACCTTCCAGCACCTTGATCTTGCACCTCTAGCCTCTGGAATTGTGAGCAAGTGGTACTTTGATATAGCAGCCATAGCAAACCAGCACACAGGAGACCTCATGGCCGGGGGCAGGAGTAGCCTAGTGCAGGAATGGCACAGCTAGACAGAGAGGATGAGATGCGGCCTTCCCCCAGGAGCATGCAGGGCTTCCACCCTGCAGAGGGGTGGAGGCCATGGCAGCAGGTCCCCAAGCCAGGACTCAAGAATCCTAGGTTATTGCCACCCTCCACCGGCCCAGACGCCCACTGGGCGGAGGCAGGAGATAGCCCAGCTTGCAGACCATACGAAGTCAGGTCGTTAGCCTGACTAATGACTTATCTCTGAAATGAGAGCGTGTGGATGGACTGCTTTTTAAGGTCTCTGCCTCATCTAAAAGTCTAGGATTCCCGTAGCAGTGGGAGGGGATCCACGGGTTGGGAAAGAGAGCTGGACTGATCAGTTGGCAAAGACAGCCCGGTGGTTTGAATGCCTCCTCATTTCTGAGGAGAACCTGGCACGGGCTGCGAAGAGACAGTGAACTGCAGTGCCAGAGCCCGCTCGGCACGTGGTGGGAATTGGCTTTTTCTGTCTCTGTGGGGGGGTTGCTGGACAAGGCCGGGTGGCATCCGGGGTAACTCTTGTCCTGGAAGCTGGGCCTGCTGATTGTGTGACATTGGCAGGGGGGACTGACTTCTTCTTTGTGGCCCAGAGCCACATGGCCTCGGGGGATGCGGAGAGTCTGGCTCTCCAGGGACACTGCCAGGCCACACAGGAAGCCAGAAGGCTCAGAAGCTGCTAGGAGACCCAGGGGGGCTGGCAGCTAATTCCAGCCACACACTTCAGCACAGGAGACCAGTTCCCAACACCCCTTGAGGGGGGCAGCAAAGTTATGCGGTCTCAGCCTCCAGCTATCTCCCAGGAGCACAGGATGGAGGAGGCCGCCTCCCTGCCCCCCCACCCCTCCAGCAGCAGAGCCCCTCCCTGGCCTCACCCCCATCCTGAATGACAGGCTCCCAGCTCCAAGGCCAGTAGCTCCAGAACAATTGTTCTGCAATCCTCTTAAAAGTAACTAATAAGCTAGTGGCCAAGCTTAAAAAGATGCCTGCAATCATACACGTAGGAGACCATCTTTCTGAGCCCTGCTCAGCTCTTCAGCATTTGTTTCTCTCTCTCCTTCCATCATCTTTGTGTCAGGGGGTGTGACCCAGCCAGCATTATCTTTCTGCACAGATGGTCAGGAAAACGGGTCCCTGAACAGTCTATCTGGTGACGCCGGGCACAACAGCGCTTGAGTAAGGTGCAGATGGCACCTCCAAAGCCCCGCGTCGAGGTTCCGATGCCTAGGAGATACACGTTGGGCCCATCTCCTCCCGAAATTTGTACTATAACATTTTATTATTTGGTGATTTTTACTCTTAACGTCCACTGCCTTTTCTTACATTTTGCAAAATTATAAAATACATTCTATCATTTTTGTCACCTCGTTATCCAAAACATTTTACCTGTTTCGGGTCACAGATCAAACTTAAATGTTTAAATCATTAAGAAATGATTTTCCATTGTTGACTTGGGCACCTGAGGAGCATCTGCATGGGTGGCATGCTTAGGATAAAGAGAAATAAATGGCTCTGAGGTGTGACAGCGCATGGACTTGCTCAGGAGTAAATGGCAAAGATCTGCCTTTCATACTTGCGGTATTTCACCAGACATGTGGAAAACCATGCTAGGGGATCATTATTTAAAAAGGCAGTCACGCCGAATGCACAGCCTGAAGGCACAGGCCAACAGCTGCTCTCTGCAGGCACCAGAGCGTGCTCCTTCCTGGGGGTGTCACCGCTGCTGTTTGAAGAGCGACCTGAAGTTTTCAGAGGGGTTACCAGTCTCTGATAGGGAATGTAGCCAAGTGAGCTGGGGAAAACCAGGGGCCTCAGCCCCTCAGTTTAACCCCCCAACCCTCAGAGCTCAAGGCTGTGGGTAAAAAGATACCAGGTCGAGAGCCCCAAACTGCCCTTCCACTCCCTCTCCCCACCTTCGCACAACCTGCCTTTGCCAGGGAAGTCAAGGGTGGGTGTCCCAGGTGGGTAACTGTCAATTTTAGCATCCTCCCCAGCTCCTCGTTTTTTCCTTCTAGCCTCCTGATTAGGTCTCAGGTGAGCACATGTGCCTGCGGCATTGCCAAAGTGTCTGCAAAGCGAGTGTGGGAAGAAGGAGGGCATGAGGGGCAGAGGGACAAGCTCCTTCCATCCCACTGGAAGTGCTCAGGGCTCAGGAAATGCAGCGCAGCCCAGTAGAGAACAGGGCCTTGCTCAGGCACTGGACGTCTGTGGGCCAACCTCTGTGTGCTCAGCAACGGGGGGAAACAGGAAATTCACTTTGTATAGAACCATCATGATACACTCTGCTTTACTGTGTGCCTCAGTAAATGTTTATGCAGGAGACTGCTGTCCTCATGGGCCACCACCGACGTTCAGTCACGATCCGGGCTTTCCCCAGGGAGGGTGCTCGATCTTTGCCTCACATGCTGACCTCAGAGCCTCGCCTCTAAAATGCCACCGGCCAGGGCAGCCCTGTCTCCATTAGGCAGCATCCTGTTTTCACATCATTCGCCTTCACCAACTGACCAGAAACACTTTCAACTTTTATTCTTTCTTTTATTTCTCTCTTGCATTTTGAAGGATTTTTAGAAATAATTACTTCTATCTAGTCTTTGCCATTGCTTGAGACTCGTGGTCGCCCACCTCACGGTTAAATGACAGCAAGAATGGAGTGGACTCAGCGTCTCTCGGGAAGGGGTGGACAGTGAGGAGAGGAAGGAAGTCTATAGCATACCAAGCGCTAGATTCAGTGCGTTAAATACACTTCTCATTAACTTCCTGAAATGTCCTAGTGACACGGGCTTTATCACTGTCATTTGACAGATGAAGAAGCTAAAAAGTTCAGAGAGATTTAAGTTACCTGTCTAAGGCCACAATGTTAATAAGACATAGCGTGGGGATTTAGATCTGGTTCCGAAGGCCCTCCAAGTCCCCCTAAGCCCCTGCTTTCTAATCCTTTCCTGCATTTACACTTTCTCATGGCCAAGACATTTCTCTCTGCCAGGCTTAGGCGTTTTACCCTAGCCCCGTAGAGTCAGGTAAATCATTCTACTTCTTGTGTTTGTTTTCTCATCTTGAAAACAGGGATGATAACAATCATCTTACCTGCCTCAAAATTCAGGATTAATGTCAAACTACTTCAGAAAGTTTACAGCCTACACACGTGCAAGTTGTGATTATAGTTGCTACTCATCTGAAGCATTGTCCAATTCAGAAGACCCCTTGTAAGGATTTGAGGTTCCTCGTATGGGCGCAGAAATGGATTTGTTATTAAAGATATATAACTCTCCTTTAAAAGTACTTCATCAGTTAAGGTGTTTTCAACTGCTAGTAATAGAACCCTGACTCAACCGGAGTGTTATTCACATGGTAAGAAGTTCAAAGGTAGGGCAGCTCCGAGGTGAGTTCACGAGTGGGCTCCTTGGTGTCATCTGTGCACCAAGTCCCTCCTGTCTTTTGGCTCTGTTCCCCTGAACGGGTTGGCTCTGCTCAAGCTAGCTCACTTCACAGAAGCAAGATGGCAGACTCTGGCACTACAGGCAAACCCCGACATCCAGCAAAGGAAGCTAAGGGTGCCTACATCTTCTTGGTAGTCTTATTTTATAAGCAAAACCATCTTTTCCAGGTGCCCCCATCCCTCGGCAGACATTCCTTCACATCTCACCAGGCAAAATGTGTTCCTGCCCAAACCAAGTCTGGAAGGGAGAGGAGAGCCTATTGAAACACAGAGCTGTGGGAGGACAACCAGGGTCCCGCTCATAAGGAGAAAAAGGATATCTGTCCTAGAAAATAGTCAGCGACTGTGATTGATCCAGAGGCCTTCTAAAGCAGAGGCAGCCCAGCGGTGTCTCCTGCTCTCCACCCCCCCTTCCATTGCACTGCCACCCAGTTCTAGTTTAGTGTATTCACTTTATTCCTCACTCACAGACTGAAAAGCCTGCTTCTGCCTCCCTGGATCTCTTACTTTCTCTTTAGTTTGGATACAGCCTGTACTAATCAGTGTCAGAAAGCTGAAGGGCTGCTTACCATTGTCTTGCCTAGGCTTTCCCAAGGGAGACAGAGCGAGAAGCCCTCTAGGGTGGGAAGGCTCTTCAACTGGCTTTCAGGAAACTAAGCGGCAAGTTTTTCTTCACGTCTGGTCTCCTTTCCAAATCACATCACCCTGCACGAGAATATCCACAGCGCTGCCACTGTTTTGCCTTCCCAAAAGATTTAGTGCCCAACGAACAACATACCACCTAGATCCCAGAAAAAGAAGAGTCGGGAATGAGCTGCATGGAGTTGCGCGGCGTGCGGGCATTTCTGGATCTGGATCAGTGGCCTGTGAATCACAGTGGTCGCTACATTCCAGGAGAGAAGCTCTAGCTAACCAGATGGGCGTCAAGGTTAATTATATAAGAACAGGTAATCGCTATTCAGAAGTAATTATCAGGTTGTACACCCGCAGATGCTGAGTCTCAAGAATATTTTTAGCCTTGGAGTCCACTGGCTTTTCCTGTCTTTCTCTCCCTGTGTTTACCCCCAAATTAACATTAATCAACATTGGGCCCAAGCACACTGTGCTTTCACCATATAATTATAACAAGTTTCCTAATAATATATTTTTAAAACTTTGACCTTCCTCTATCTCTGAGTCAAGATCAGCATAGGCAGCAATGACTTAATGAGGCTCTGGGGCCCTAGGATACTTCAAGAGCCCCCCCCCCCCACCCGCCACCACCACCCCAATTCCACAGAGATGGCCATTGCCCTAGCCCACACTGTAGCAACCATCTTCCAATGGAGTTGAAGGGACTATATTTAGGCTCTGTGTTGTGGGGAAATTATATGGCACAAAAGCAATAATAGGTTAATTATTGCCACTTAGAGACCACCGAAACAGCTATAAGCAGACAGACAAGCTGGGCATCTCGTCATTTTTTACACATTTTAAGAACCACAGTAAAACCTCACGCTAAATGCCATCCCTTGGCTCTCTGATGCTAACGTCTTGTGGCCAAGGTTAAAAGAGTCTCAAAGCCCTGGTGAGAAAGCTTGTTTCCTCACTCTCTGACCAAGAGAAAAAAGCAGAGATGCTGTGTGACCTCTACTAGGGGGTGCACCCCACTCTTCCTCGCAGCAAAAATAGGGCTGGCAACGGAACTGGCTCCATGGGGGTGCAAGGGGCAGGGACACCAGGGCGAAGCAGCTTCTGTGTCATCAGAGACTGGAACCCCAGGGGGTCCTGTGTTGAGGGTTTAGCGCCTTTAAGGAATGCTAAGTCTCTGGGCTCCTTTTCTACTGTTCATTTAATTTGTAAAAAATGGTACAGATCACTAATAGTACTACTTGCAGACTTACTTCCTTCTCTCATATGTTTGACTTTTCCCCAATTTTATTGAGATATAATTGACATACGTCATTGTATTAGTTTTAGGTGTATAGCAAAATAATTTGACGTATGTAGGTATTGCAAAATTATTACCGCACTGAGTCTGGTTAACATCATTCACCTCACATGATTACAAACATTCCTTTCTTACTCATGAGAACTTTTAGGATCTATTCTCTTAGCAACGTTCCAATAAACAATACAGTATTGTTAACTACAGCCACCGTGACTCACTACTTCCCTGGAACTAACTTATCTTATAAATGGAAGTTCGAACCTTTTGATCACCTTCACTCATTTCACGCCTCCTCTGGAAATGATCTGTAGATTATAATGTGAGTCCTTTTATTTATTTTTAAGATTTGATTTATTTCTTTTTTGAGAGAGGGGGAGGGAGGGAGAAAGAGAGGGAGAGAAACATTGATGTGTGAGACATCAGCAGGTTGCCTCTCACATG
Source organism: Macrotus californicus (assembly GCA_007922815.1). NCBI lineage: Eukaryota > Metazoa > Chordata > Mammalia > Chiroptera > Phyllostomidae > Macrotus > Macrotus californicus. The sequence continues at coordinate 75,356 of VMDR010000886.1, read as the reverse complement.
CCCCCAGCCAAGGACCTGGCCTGCAATCCAGGCAAGTGCTCTGACTGGGAATTGAACCAGTGACCTTTCAGTTCACAGGCTGGAGCTCAGTCCACTGAGCCACACCAGCCAGAGCTAAAGTGAGTCCTTTTAAAAAACATTCTGCACATTTACCATCTTATCTGAGCCTCATACCCTATGAAATAGACAGGACAGGCATTTTTTATTGTTTTAAAATTGATAAAACTGAGGCTCAGAGAGGTGAGGTGCCTTACCTGAGACCAATGTGGGGGGACCATGTATATATATATTAGTTAGTCCAGGACAGTCCTACTGCTACTTGGTGTTCCATAGAAACTATGAAAGGGCCTCCTTGGACTCTCAAAAGTTCCCGGCTTTGAATGATAAAGTTTATTGTCACCCTCACCATAGGTCAAGGTCGGAACCCAGTCTTCTAACTCTTGGTCCAAGGCTATTGTATTGCAGCCATGCCTCCAACATGGCTACTGAAAAAATCAGGTAGTTGGCCAACAAAATCCAATTATTGCAAGTGACAAGTCAAACAAAACCCACCTGGAAAGGAGAACCCTTCCTAGTAATTGAGTGGCTGCAGAGAGGACTCTCCCCTGACTCAGGGTGGCTGACCCAATAGGGCGCCAGCCACTCAGACTGGCCCAAAGAGCCGAATGCCAAATGCTACTTAAAAATACCCAGCACGAATCTACCAGAATGAACACTCTACCCTTCAACTCCCCTGATCCCAAGCCTGTTATTCATCTGAGTGCTAAATTTACCTCCTGCTCACACCAACCTTATATTATCTTACAGTAAAATATGAAAATCGGAAGCTGGTGTTCTAATTCTGAGGTGGCTGAAAAATTATATACGTACTAGACACAAACATAAGAGAAAACTCTTGTTAATCACAGAGTCCAAGGACAGAAGCACTAGACTCAGGAGATGAAAGTCATATTTTAAGATCCTTATTTTAAGGCGTAACTTGCCCACACTTAGAAAGACTCCTACTATCGTCTACTTTTTTCTTCTATTAAAGAAAGAGAGAACTAACTAAATACAGCTGTGTTAAAACAACCTGAGTTCTCAGGAGAGAAAGAGCCAGAGAAATCCAATATTTTGTCTTAAAGATTTGATTTTACGAGCTCGGTTGTCCTTTATTCTTCTGCACTCGGTCTAATTTTGAATGGCTTTCTCTCCACCTGACTCTCTCCAAGAAGAATGTCATTAAAGTAAACCACAGAGGTGGGCCTCATCCTGCTCCTGACCGTGTGTTTCTTAGCCCCCTCCATGCGTGTGCGCACCTATGGACCATTTTCCCCGTGAGCGTCTGAGAATGTGCTTGTGAAGAAGAAATTGAATTATTTATGGAACCATGTGGGGCATCGTTTCCCTTTTGAAAAATACTGTCTCTCCTTCCCTTAGCAATTACCTCCTCTAGAGAGGAAACTTCTAGGGTGAGAAGTGTTCACCAGTGCACACCTCAGGTGGCCTTTTCCCAAAGCCCGCCCCCTCCTCTTACTGATCCAATTGCCTTTGGAAAGCTTCTCATAGGCTGCTTGGCAACTCCCTCCCGGGGGCATGGGCTACACTGAGCCAGAGGCCAGCAAGCCTGGGCTTGCCTTGTGCAGCCCTGAGCAGAGAACAGCGCTGACAGCTCACAGTCACTCCTCTCCCTCAGAGCTGCCCCAAGGCCACTTCCACAGGACAGGGGAGAGTGAGCGTCCCCAGCGTCTTAGTCGAACCAAGGCAGGATGTCATACAGACTTCCTCTGTGCCCTCAGAGATGCCAGAGTTAGACGCTCTGCAAAGGCAGTGGAGAAAAATAAAGCCAGAACACCCTGTGCCAGGAATTCTGAGAATAATTAGCTCACAGGTCGGGCAGAGACGCCAACCAAATGGCTCCGGGACAGGTGTTGCCGAATCCTAAGGTTCTGTCTCCCCGTCCATTGTTCTAGCTGAGCCGAGCAAACATGCCCTCACCCAATTACTCTCCTTCGTCTCTATTTTATCCCTTATTATCTCAATCACCAGCCCAAAAGAGGCCCCGAAAATGAAGAAGGGGTTAGAACCACAATGGTCAACATCATACTTAATGATAACAATTATATAATTATATGTCTCCCATATAATCGTATGTAATTACCCAATAATTACTATTAAACAGTGCAGTGGTGGCCGCTGAGGTCCCAAAACCCTTTAATTATTCTTATAGCTGATAACGAAGCAGAAGCCTCTTCTCTAACATTGTTTCGGGTGTCATACTTTTCTGTTCTGAGCTCCTAAGTGTCTCTGTCCCTATTTATGTTTCCGTTCTTGAGCTGATGGCTGATGGGAAGATGGAAGCTTTACAACTCAGGTCCCAGAACTCTGGCTTTCTAAGCATGTTACGTGCAAATCTTCTGAGTATTTATTTTCGCTTGCATCTCCAAGTCTGGATGGCAGCTAGGGAAACACCTTCCTGGGGAAATCTCACATCAAATAGGTCGAATTGGACCATGCCCCAACTTCTTCCCACCTGGCTCTGAGATGCTCAGGAAGCAAGCTGTGAATGATGCTTGGACAGAATTTAAACAAAGTCCTCAGTTAAACTGACTTTATAGTCCTGGACAATTCAGTCTCTCTGATCTGGTATGTGCCCTCCTGGGGGGTAGAAGGCCAATACTGAATTTTATCTTTTCTTTGCAGGATTCTAACTTTGAGACATCTGTTTCTGAAATGGGTAGGTGGAGGGAATACCACGATAGTATATGAATTTCTTTTTGAAACCATTCTATGCTAAAATTGACACAAGGAAAGTGAAGTTTTTGGCTAAAAACTATATGGCAGAGTTCCAAGTCCCGTCTTTCTCCCTGTTTTCCAGACTACTGGTCCATCACCAGAAAATTGATCTAGGAGTCTATCAGCTAAAACAAGAAAGATCTCCCTTTCCTGATTTGAGGCTCAACCCTCTTCCTTCCTTAGTGACACCTAATTTCTAAATACAATGAGGTAGGAATAAGCCTATAATCTATAGGCTAAAAGATTATAGGTAAATGAGGCCGAGGAGACAAAGGCACAGGAGAATAATGGGAATTTATTTCCTTCTCACGAAATTCATCATTAAGATGATTTCTGCAGAGACACACCTTCATCTACCAGCTACTAGTGAGAGGCTGATCCTTTCAGCAGATAATAATATTTTGAATTAACTCCTAAACCTGAGGAAATACTGCAGGCAGATGACAAAGTCTGGAATATAACATCATTTTTGAGGTCTTTATAGTTCTTGCTTGTCGCTTTGGTAAAAAGTGTTTGTAAGTACAAAACATCATTCAGAGCTGATGCCCGAGTGCACTGTGTGGGATGCACTGCCCCGCCCCCCCGCTCCCCACCGCCCCCTATGCCAGAGAACGGCGATGGAGCTCTTTGCTTTCAGTTTCACTTGTTCATGCTGCCCCTATTCTCTGTCACAAAGTCACCCCATGTCTTACAGCTTGGATAATGACACAGAACTCTTAGTATCAGGTGGGTGACCAGAGCAGCCTCTGCCCATCACTCTGGGCCCACTGGGCAGCTGAGTTTGCCAGATCCAAACTCAAGCCCTGTCTCCACTTCGGGGCTGAGGGCTGGAGCACACTGATCCCCAGGGCAAGTGAGGGGGTCGCTTCTCAAGACCTTTTCACGGATTCCGGGTGCACATGGAAGGGAAACTGAACGTGCTGCAGCCTAGAAGGCCCTCTGTGAATGGACTGTCTGGTGTCAGCAGACAGACAGTTCTCTTAACCCCAGTCACGATGTCCACCACCACTGGCCTTCAAGCTCTTCCCCGCTTTAACATCTCCTCACTCTTTGTCAAGCTAATTCCTACTACCCCTCGGGATTTCCATGGGAAGGTCAGTGACCTAGAGAGGCCTTCCATGAACCATCCCATCTGAGAATGCTCCTGAATGTGTGCACTTTAATATGTTATCGAGAAACTAAAGTAAAAAGTTACACACTGTGCCCCGTGCATTTTTTCCCCACTGGAAGGTAAGCGTCATGAGAGGTGAGAGCTAGTGTCGGCTTCTTCTTATTTACTCGGGGTAGGGCATGTAGTAATCTACAATTAATCGCATCATAAACGCATAGATTCAGTAAATGCAATGACCAGAATAAGCAGGGACACATCATCCTACAAGCCACCTTAGGAAATCATTAAAGAGACCCTAATGCAGTGGAATACACAGAGCTGGTGTTCGGGAGCTGAGCTCCAGCGTCCGGTCCCAATGTACAGAGCAGCGCACCCAGGCTTCATGCCACACAGCCTGCTGCCACCAGAATCACTGGGGGACTCGGCCCAGTGTGGGATTCAAAACGAAGGTCTGGGGACCCTAGCTTCCCCCGTACAGCACTCACTTCGAATGTCTGGCCCTTGGTTCTCAGAAGGCACCAAAGTACTGGCCATGCTAACACTCCAGCATCCACACTGCATCTTCCAGGGTCCAAGCCCAGAGACAGGGGAGAAAGGGAAAGACTCCTTTGTGAATCATAAATCCCTTTTTTTCTTTTAGAAACTGTGAGCAAAGAGCTTACATGCGTGTCAACCTCAAATGCTAGGGAGGTGCTTGCTCCAAAATACCCTTCCTTCCCTCCATCACTTACCACAAGTGTGTAATTTACTATTTTATTTATAGCATTTTTGTAATGGTGTTTCTAATCCTTACTAAAGCTTAGGGATAATTGGTTCCATGAGTTTACTACCTGCTCTACGAAGCTATAATTTTATAAGCTTCTCCGAGACTCTCGATCTTCATGGCTTCGAGCCAGTCTGTGCCCCTCTCTCTGATCATTTGTTGATCAGGCAGAGAAGGCTCCTACTTGTTTCTCCTTCTCTCCCTGCCTCTCCACTGGTCTTCCTGGCATTATTTCTTTCACTCACTTGTGACCTGTGACTTCTGTGTGGTCAGCTCCTTTATTAACAAACTCACCTTACAAAGAAACACTCCGAAGAGCAGTTTCCCTTCACTGATACTTGCAGGCTCTCACTACCCAAAGGACTATCTGGACCAGCCGCATCAGAATCTAGGAAATCAGGGTTCCAGGCCCATCCCCAGGTTTGGAGTCACAGTCTATATGTTTACAAGAATAGTAGGTGACTTCAGGTTTAAGGAGCTGCTTTAGAGAACCTTTGTCTCTGGCCCAGAGAGCCCTTCCCTCCCACCCCGCCCCATCTCAGCCCTTGCCCCCTCCCCCTCACACACAAAGCCTTCTCTTACACAGCAGCTGGCTGGCTCCTGGGATCCAGCTTCACCCCCACTTAGATTCAAAGGAGCCCAGGGAGCCCCAGGACTGTGAGCTCCCAGGAAACGAGGGAACTGGAAGTAGGGAAAGAAGCTATCAGCTGCCTTGTGTGGTTACTGAGCACATATGTTTGTGAGCTAGCACACGACCTAGGCCAGGGGTTCCCAACCTCTGGGCCATGGGCTGCAGATATCGGTCCAGGCCTGTTAGGAACCAGGCATACGGCAGAAGGTGAGCTCGAATGTAATGCGCTTGAATCATCTTGAAACCACATCCCCATCCCCGGCCCATGGAAAAATTATCTTCCACGAAACTGGTCCCTGGTACCAAAATGTTTGGGGACCACTATTCTAGGCAGTAGAGATCAAGGACACTGCTAAACATCCCACAATGCACAGGACAGCCGCCACAACCAAGAACGATCCAGCCCCTGACGTTCATCACAGAGAAACTGAGAACCCGCCTCCGGATTCAAGTCGATAGGGCACTCAACTCACTAGCCTCTTTCTCACAAACTGCTATCTTCCCTCTTCTCCTTGTCTTCCATTGCCCTTCGCAGGGGTCCTTCTCACACCCTTAACCCTTCCTGCCCCCTGGGAGTTTTAAGCCTCTCTGGGATGGCCTGGCTGCTCATTTCCTTTTGGCCACAGGGTCATAGCATTTACTGCAAGACTGGAACAACTCGGCAGGTACAGGGAGAGTGTATCAGCCACTCTGCCATTTCAGAGAAAAGGAAATGCACAAGGATTCTGGCCATTGGCCCTTGCGTATCCCTAGTTCTTTCCATCTTTTCTCTCTCTTAGTTCTTTTCAGGGTCTGAGCCCCTGACCTTACTCTCTGGGTCCCTAACGGCACACCTGGCAGCAGAAATCAAGCTCTCTCTTGCTTCTGACATTGGTGGCTCTCTCTTCCCTGTCATGGTCTTTATGCGATGCCAAACTTTTAGCCTCTGTTCTTGCTGGGCTCCTGTTGTGTCTCCCACTGGACATTGGCTAGTTCAAGTTCATCCCACCTGAATGCACCTCAAGACTCTACCACATTCAGCTCTTCCGATAACAATTGTGATTAACTTCACAACTACTTAAAAATGCACATTGGTCGTATAAATATCTAATAATCTGGGAGGATGTGGCTCTTCCTCACGCATACCTAACTTTAGCTTAAAAAGATGAAGCCATCTATTATTTTCAAAGGGTGAACTGAAAGACACAGAGAAAGAACAATTATGAGACATTTCTGCATAACTAAGAGGCATAAAAGTACACTTGAAGTAGTGTGTATAAAGATTAACAAAAGGCACAGAGGAGTCTCTGACTGCTCGAGAGATGGTTTTACCAGTTTTACCAAGCAAGAGGGTACTGTCTGTGGACCCGAAGCTCTGGGACTCACTCTTCACTCTTTCTCCTGCTTGGATATTGAAGTCCTGGCGTGTACAGAGCAGGCCCCTTCTAAAGGCTTATGGGATATTGTGCAGGGCAGAACCTGACACATCTAGCACACAGAGTTTCCCACACACATGCCTACATCTTCTAATAGCTGAGTTTTGGGTGCTGCTCTCTGTTTTCTGGTTTTGTTTCCATTTTCTTCTTGTTTGTAGGGCTCGTAAACAAATGAGCAAAAGAATCTGGTCTCAGGTCATTTGGGGAAGGTGATTGAGTCTTGATCCACCTATGGGATCCATAGACTTCAGTTGAGATTCTTACCTTCTTCACGGTAGTATTGGTGATACTGTTTTGTAGACGGCACTATGAGTATTATTACTCTATTCCTTTTCTCTTAATTTCTTCAGTCTCCACCCTTTCTCTGAATAGCCCATGGTCTCACAGAAAGCTGACGCCATCACCAGCCTCCAGGGCAGACCCTGATTAGTCTCAGGTAAGGCAGGTAAACCCACACCTGTTGCCAGTATTGGTTCTAGAACTCAGGCCTGTTGACATTGCTTTGGCACTTGTCGCTGGTGTCAGAGTGGCACAAGACCTAGATCGGTCCAATCGGACTTCAGTGAAGGGACTTTCTTCCATGAATGAAGAGAGAGTTTCTCCCATCCCTAACCCCAGGGAAGTGAGCACAGAAGCACAAAGCCCCAATTTTTGATGGTTAGCCATCATACAACCTTGAGGAGAAAGTTTAAGAATGAAACCAATGCCAAGGATGTAGAGCAGGAAGACACCAATAACTGGATCCTGATGACACAGGGGTCATCGAACTAAACGTCCCTGAAGTACACGCGACCTTCTTGCTGGGAGACACAATACACCTCCTGACAGTTTGCCACAGGTTTTCTCTTGGAGCCCAGAACATCTCTCTGCCTCCTAGGAAGGAGGTACCACACTTCACTTCCCAGGAGGCTCAGTGATTCGCTGACAACTTTTTCATCTTTAACTACTTCCAGAAACATCCTCCTGGCTCACTATAGCTATCAAAACACCTCCTTCCCAGAAAGGTTAGACACTGGTATACCCAAACTTTAGACTCTCAACAAAGCCTCTCAGGTCCCCTTCCACACCCATGGCCTTCTTTTTTCTTCTCCTATTCCTCCCTGTGTTCATCAGCCAAACCTCTCTCTCTCTCCCTCCATTTCTGCCAGGGCTTTGTGCCTTACTTACAAGTTTACCCAAGAGGGCCTCAAGTACAAGTGCTGATGAAGTCCGTGACAAGTACTCGCTAATCTCTCAGAAGCCACAGGGCACGCGGAATCCTGCAGTGTATCTGGATGATCACACTGTTTCATTGTTTTATTCTCTTTAGTTAGAATCAGCGCCTTAAAATAGATTCGGATCCTTGCCTTGCCTGAAAAGAAAGAGCTGACAGGCTTTGTAACTGGCAGTGCATCCGTTCCACCTCGAGGAAACCAACGGGGAGAAGCTAATGAAACGGAACAGTCCTCGTATTAACCAGTTAGCGATTCGGCTTCAGACAGATGTGGAAAATAAGCCCATATGTGACAAATTCATTAAAGTGAAATTATCCGTTCAACACCTTGATGTCTGAGCAGACTGATGTTTCAAAATTATTATAATTATGATCATGGGGATAGAGAGAGCCAAACTTTCAAAAGAAGACTTGAAAAAAAATTAAAAATTTCAGCACTACCCTGCGAGATGAAAATAATGAGCTGGTCGCAGATTCCCCAGGATATCAGCAATTGCTCTAAATCCTTCTTGATGAGGAATCTGTGTCTCTCTGAACTCAACAGTAATTCAAATGCAAATAACGGCTCTCCCGCCTTGAGCAGCATTATTCCTGATCTGGCAGGCAGTTTAACGGGGGTCTGCAGGTGCAGGAGACTGAGCGGGGCAGCTGCTCCGGCTCCAGGCGGAGGGTTGACTCTTAGAGACAAGGAATCTGAGAGTCAGACCACCCCCTTTCACCCCACCTCCCTGGAGATTTGAATTCCTTCCCTGCCTCTGAAGTCAAGTCCGGTCAAGTGAATGGGACTCACTAGGATGCAGATGGGGTACCTGCCACTTGGAACCACTGCGGACCTCTTCTGCTTCACTCAAGCACCGCTGCCTTCAGGTAATCTGTTAACTACCTCAGCCCTCTGCATGAAGGCTCTTCTTGAACACTGCCTGCAGAAGACAGTCACCAGCATGGTCGCCTTCAGGGGACACATGTAGGAGGAAAAGCTGGAAGCCTCTGAAATTAGATGGCTTGGGTTTGAATGTATGGTGGTAGGACAATGTCATGGCCATCTGTGCCCCATTTTCTCCATCAGCAACATGAGGGCATGAATATATCCACCCTGTAGGCCCATAGTGTATCTTCGGAGATATAACAAACTTTCCATAGGCAATACAGGGAAGGGGTTAAGAGTATGAACCCCGGACCTGGACTTACTTGGGTTTCACTCGGAGCTCTACCACCTGCTGTCTAACTTACCTCAGCAAGCTAACTGGACTTTTTGTTTATGCTGGTTTGTTCAGCTATGAAATGGGGATGCAATGTTACAAAGAGTAAATAACTTTTTAAATATTTGAGACCAGTGTTTGGTTTATGTAACAAGCACTGTATGTCCATTGAGTACAGTATTTGGCCCACAGTGAGCTCCATAAATGTCGTATCAGTACCCGCATTAGTGAACACATCTGTGAGAGTGACAGTAACATAGCCCATAAGGGGAAGAGGAGTGATATGTCAAGGGTAGAATAGGAAGAGACAAGATACTTTCAGTCAGGAGAAATGGCCTTCTCAGCCATCCCTTTTAGGAGGCTTTGTATCATAGGAGCAATGCAATGTGAGACTTCAGTGTCTCCTGGGGACACAGGATCACCACCTAGAAATATGTTGGCCCCTGATGCCACTCTCAGTGAGAAGTCCAGAAGGGAGACGGGTCAGCCAAAGGAGGGAGCCATGGTGTGTGGCAGCCACAGGTTGGAGTGACCACGGGCACACGAAGTACTTCAGCAGTTAATGACACTAGTCATCATCACGTCCCCGACTCGCACAGAGACACAGCATGTCAGGCAGACGAGTTGTACTTGTCCAAGAAATATCAGTAACAGCAGTCCTTGGCTTTCAATAGTGCAGGGTCATGGACACCTGCCTGGTGTCAATGTTCGTGGTTTTAAAGCCACAGCAGAAAAAGAGACACCTATTTAAACAAAGAACAGAGTTGTGGAAGACATACTGATTCAACAGATGGATAATAAAATATGCTTGGCTTGTTTTATGTGTTAAATCTATCCCTAAAAATTGTGTATAGAAAAAAAAAAAAGAGGGGGGGGGGAGTAAATGATGACAAATATTTAGTTAAAACAACCTTGGAGCAAATCTGAAAAATGTATTTAAACATAAATAATCACCTCTAGTTTTTGTTTTCTATTTTTTTATTATGATTATTATTTGATAGACACACCCTGGGTTTTCTTAAGCTGGGATTTGTTTTCTACCAGAACCCTTTGCCTGGCTATTGCTTCTTTTACTCTAGATCGTATTAGCAAGGATGCAAAAGGTGTCACAAGGTGAGTGAGAGTCCAGGTACAGCTCTGCCCTACAGAACTTTCTTTCAGTTGCTTAAGGGCTGATGAGTTTTAAAGCGGCCGCACAGGAAATGTTAACCATCGCGTCTGGCCATGTCTTTTAGATTTGTCATTTTCAAGCATGACAGTTTCATGATGTAGTCTCGCAATGCGATTAGAACCCTGTACTAACTAAAGCCATTTTATGTTCAAGTACAGAATTTAAAGCACATAGATATATATATTTAGGAAGAAGGAAAGAATTTCTCTCCTTCATTTTTAGTATTGGGGGAATTAACTAAAAAATAAAAAATAAAAAAAAAACTTGCAATAATTTCTTCTTTTGCTTCTAGCCGAATCTAATCTTGAGGTTTTTCTACCTCATGATCAATTTCAAAAAAAAAAAAAAATTTTTTTTTTTTTAAATAAAAGCCCAGACTATGGCTTTCTGTTCAGCAGAGATGCATCCCCTAATCTCCTCTTTAGCCACCTGGCAACACATATTTAGGTTTCCTTTCAGCCTTTAGCTTCAAAGGTAAGGGAAATTTCAGAACCATGCTTCTATTTTTACTATGGTTCTTGTCTTCTTGTGGTCACAGCATTATTTTGAACAGGGTTTTACCTCTAAGCCTTTTTCTCTCCAGATGATTAAGACATGGTCCTTGAATCACCCATCAGCAAAGCACCCTCATTGGGAGATGACCCTCTCTTTCTCTTCTGCCTCAGTCATCCCGTGGTCCAGAACCTTCCCTTGCCACACTCAGAGAACCACAGTTCATCTCAAGAAGGAAACAGCAGGCTGGGAGCAGTTGCATGCCTTCATATGATGGGAGACAGAGCAGGAAAAGTCCCACTGGACATCCTTAGGACCCTCTTTCTCCTCTTTTCAGTGGGAGACACTGGGCTCCCCCATCTGATATCACCAGAGCCATTGTACCTGAAATTCCTTCCCACCTTTTCCAGCCTGGAGGAGTCCACAGAGTGATGGAAGCCCTCTGATCACGGGGGCTGAGAGCTCATTTTTGTGAACTTGTGGTTTACTCTTTGGAACCAGAAACCTGGAGACCTGTCACCCCAAGGCCCTGTGGAGTGCTCTATTTATTTGTTTGCAAGTTGAGGGACATGGGCCTCCCTCACTCTCCCCATGACAGGGTCTTTTCTAATGACATTCCCTCACCTCTTAAGCTGTTCTGACATCTCACGTCTATGGCCCTTGGTCCAATATCCTAGTAGGACAATATGACATCCAGAAAATCTCGGTCCTGTTCCTTATTTCATAAGTGTTTCAAACATCACAGAATGAAGGGAGCAGAAGAGAGGTTGAATTTTGAAGTCAAGGTGCCCTCCTATGCCAGTTTGCAAAATACAGTGGCCTTTGGTTTCTGTGGTTTCAGTTTTAGACCACGGTCAACCATGGTCTAAAAACATTAAATGAAAAATTCCAGGAATAAACAATTTATATGTTTTCAATTGCATGCTGTTCTGAGTAGCCTGATGAAATCTTACACGGTCCAGCTCCATCCAACCTGGGATGTGATTCATCTCTTTGTCCAGCCTCTCCACTCTATATATACTCCCACCCCTGACTCACTCAGTAGCCATCTCGGGGATCAGATCGACTGTCTCAGGATTTCAGTGCTTGTGTTCAAGTCACCCTTATTTTACTTAGTCATGAACCCCAAGTGCAAGAGTAGTGATGGCTGCAACCCAGATGTGCCAAAAGCAGCCATAAAGTGCTTCCTTTAAGTGAAGGGTTGAGTACAGTGAAGTAAGATGTTTTGAGAGAGAGACCATATTTACATAATTTTATTACAGTATTTTGTTATCATTGCTTTATTGTATTATTAGTTGTTGTTGTTGTTAATCTCTTAATGTGCCTGATTTACACATTAAACTTTACCATAGGTATGTATGTACAGGAAAAGTCATAGTATGTATAGGGTTTAGTACTATTCGCTGCTTCAGGCATTCACTGCAGGTCTTGGAACATCTCTCCCATGGATTAGGAAGGGCTGCTGCATACAGTTAACTCCTGGGTTTGATTCTTGCTGAGAATTCTTGAACATAAAAACTACATCAACATGTGCTGTTATTCTCAGTCTCCCCTTTCATCCTGTGTCTACCACCCTCCAGGAACTTGATTTGGGAGTAGAAAGCAGTGCCCGGAAATAGGTTCAGCTGGTAGACCAGTCGATGCAGAAGCAGGAAGTCTACGCCTGTATTTGTGCACTGACTTAGGTCAAAGCTGAAAACGTTAAGTTCCTCAGGAGGACACTGCCTTTTTCAGCATTCCCAGGATGGATTCTTTTATTTTTTTTCATATTAAGTACTCAAGATGAGATGCTGTCTCCAGGCCACTAAAATGTTTTAATGCCACCTCAAGACCAACAATGTTTTGGATTCCTAGCACCACCCTTCTTCAATTTGGAAATCCTTTTCTTATCTATATGCTGTGCCAGACACTGGGAATCTAGGATAAGAGAAGCAGTTCTTGCTCCCAGAAGCTCACAAGCATGTGGGGAAGATGGTCCATTCAATTCGCAATTATAATATGGCAGAAGAGTTTATCACTATGAAGATAGGCACAGGTTGCTATGCCAAAATAAAAGAGAGGCCCTGTCTGTGACAGGACATTAGGAAGTGTTGTTGGAGCAGGTGGCCTCAGAACATGGCTTTGGATCAGAGAAGGAAGATTAACCAGGTCGAGAAGGGGGAGAGGGAGAGGGAAAGCACAGAGTGGATGCATTGCATCTACCAGGAACTAGAAATGGCCAGGGATCAGGGATACAGGACGAGAGTGGTCGGCAAAGTGGCTGAAAGGATAAAGCAGTTTGTAAACCAGGCCTAAGAGCCTGGGAATTATTCACTAGGTAATGAGAAGCCACCAGGAGGTTCAGATGTGGATAAAAGATGGGTCAGATAGAGGAAAGACTGGTGTTTAAATTATTCCCTCACACAGCCAGGCTCAAACACCGAAGCTCAATAACACCAAGTCTGTGGCTTTGGCACCATGTTCCCTTTTGAAGTAACCCAAAAGTTAAAGTTTCTATTACACATGGAAATCTGTTGACAATTTCAATCTGATGGTGGTGGCAGCAGTGCTGCAACATCAGGACAGAGTCCTTTGCCAGCAGAAACAAAAAGGTACCGTCCTTGGCACGATGCAGCTCTGCTTTATGTCCTTATTTTACAAACCCTCTTTCCTTTGTTAAATGTGTCTTGTCCTTACAAGGGAGGATCTTCCTGGTGGATTCTTCAAGTCATTCTAGGACATCACATTTTTAGCTCAAAAGTGTGGTTATAGCTGTAAACCCCTCTAACAGCCTAAACATCCTCAACTGCCCTGCAGCCAGCCTCCCAGATGTTGTCCCCCTATGCCTGCTGTGGCCAGTCCCCGTGGGTAGAGCTCAGACCTGCCAGGCGGTTTCCCACACGATCAGAATGCCCTTCCACCAGCCTCGTTTCCCACATAAATTCTTTTCTCTTTCTCTAGGACGAAGTGGCTAAGCTTAAAGATACCTTCTCTGTGGCCTGAGCAGAACTGTGTCCTCTCTGAGCATCTAGGCGTGTGTCCTCTGTTGGATCACCTCCCATAGGTTGGCGTGCACTCGAGTTGCCTCTGCAGAAATCGGTCCTGCATTCCTTTGGAGCATGAGCCCATCTCTGTCGACTTTGTCTCCCATATGCCTTGTGTAGTGGCGACACGAGGCTGAATTGCACTGTACAAGGCCATTTTTCTGTATTCCAGAAACGGCTCCAATAATCACACCCCACAGCGATGCTCAGTTCATCAAGGCAGTGCCAGCTCGAGCTGGAGCTACCACTGACTGAGTGTTACTTGTGGGCCAGACGCTGAGTTGGAATTTTTCATAGACATCTCTGTATGTTTAGATATGTGTACCTACGCCTGTGTTTACATAAGTATATGTATATATAAATTGTGTCTATAGAGTTGAGAATATAGCGATAGAGTCAACTAACCCCCCATAGAGAGTATTACCACCTCCATTTTTGAGATTATTAAAGTGAGTCATAAAGAGGTTAGGTGACATCAGGAGGCGTTTCTGCTGGCTGGGGGCAGCCCGTCTGAAGCCACCGCTCCCTGACAAGGAAACCCACGCTTAAGCACCCTCCTGTGTCACCCCACCCCCACCCCCACCCCAGGATGACTCCTGTTGGAGAAGATTCGAAGCCTATGCTTCCTTTTGAGACTTCAGAGCCAGCTGTATTGGAAAGTTGGGGTGGGTGCGGGAGGCAGAGGAAGGGAAAAACACAGATTCCTGGGGAGTCACTGTTTTGTGGGAGAAAAGGAAAAGACAAGTCAATGCCAGAGGGAGAGAAAGGTGAGAGAATCTGGGAACAGATTCCTGGAATCTTGCGCAGAAGCGGGGTATGGTAGTGTAGCTCTGTACTTGCAGGGTTCATTTTAACACACACACACCCACTTGTTGAATGGCTGCCTCCCAACTGGCCTTTAAACTTTGTGAGGGAACAAATCATGACTATTGGGTTCACAGCTGTCTTCCTAGTGATTAGCACAGTGTTTAATAATAATAATAATAATAATAATAATAATAATAAAAGCTAATATTTGTTGAGCTCCTACAATGTGCCAGGGCATTGTTCTAAACACGTCCCACCTATTATCATGTCTAATCTTCACAAAATCTTATGGGATGAGTGATATTATTAGCCCCACTTAATAGACAAGGAAACTGAGCCCCCAACAGTCTGCATAACTTACCCATACATCAAAGACAAGTCAGGGCTGGAGGTGCATGCAGATGTCACAACCCCAGAACCTGCTTTTAACTATCATGCTGTCCCACTTCCTGGGCCTTATTAATTAGCCACGTCAAAGGTAGCTATTGAATAAAATGATAGCTAATGAAGGGTGATCAACAGGCTCACAGCTGAGGGCAGGTAAAGGGATATAAGAACTGAAAAGGATCTTTGGATTTATTTGGCAATGAAAAGAGTGTTGACAGTCTTTGAGAGAGACCTCAAAGGAATGCATTGGTAGTTTCTCGCCCTCCCTGAGCCAGCCTCCCCTAGCTGTCTCTGATAAAGGACAGAACCTCTGTCCCCAGGAGCCCCCTTGGGGTGGGGGGGGGGGTCTCAGCTTGGATCATCCGTATCCTCAGTTCCTAGCACAACGCCTGGCTCCTGGTCTGTACCCAAGAATGTCTGCCAAGGCAGGTGGCCCTGTGCCCCTCACTCTTGCTCCCTTCCCCTGCATCCCACTGACCCCATTCATGAGAGCCAAGGACATAGGAGAGCTGAAGCTTCTGTGAGTGACTGAGAAAATGACATTCTCGGCCCCACAGAGATGTTGGAGAGGAAATGTTGAAGACAGAAACCAAAAACTCTCAGT
Organism: Macrotus californicus; assembly: GCA_007922815.1. NCBI lineage: Eukaryota > Metazoa > Chordata > Mammalia > Chiroptera > Phyllostomidae > Macrotus > Macrotus californicus. The sequence goes on along the minus strand of VMDR010000886.1, from coordinate 59,765 downwards.
TTATAACTTTGAACCAAGGCTGGAGACAGGGAGGAGGGGAACGGCTGTCATTGGCTACAGTCACCACATCAAAAATCAGTGAACCATGAGAACTGGGAACCACATGAAGGCAGGGCACGCCCACCTCGGTGCACCTCCTAACACTTAAGAAGCTTCTTGGTAGAGCTAGAGCTTTCCAAATGAAAAACAAGCACTGTTGTTCTCTATGGTCTAAATCACTTCAAAAGAGACTCGCCCAACCACAGAGATAAAGCCAGGCTTCAAGGCAGACCCCACCCCACTTCCTGGCTGGTGTCTTCTACCACATCTTGCAGGAACTAGACTCTCTGAGCAGCAGGGCCTGGGGGAGGGGGAGCAGGAGAGAGAGCAATCCGGGCTGCTATCAGCACGTTACTGGGATTTGCCTATTGTAGGACAGGAGCCCAGGTGGGGAGCAGGGAGATGGCACTGGGCTTGGATGTCCACATGGCCAGCCAACTGGACCCTTGGGCTCAGCTGCCCTCAGCTCCCGGAAGCTGCAGGTTTCTGACTCAGATCTCAGTGGGTAGCACTGACATCTATGACCTGAGAAAGGGATCTGATATTGTGCCTAATAGCTTTTCTGTGTGTTCCTTTGGGACCCTGGGGCGACCTCCCGTGAAGACTAAGTATGACTAGAAGAAGGGTCAGTTCTTCCTGAGCAGGAGGAAGAAGTCCAGCTGGTGGTGAGAGCTGATTAGCAAGAGCTGCCCCCCATGCTGGCACTTGTGGCACAAGCTGCGTGGAGCCGCACACAGCAAGGGAGCATCTCGAAGTCACCTGCACTCGGCATTCAAGAGCATTTCAGTGCTCGTGGTTAATTTTAGGTGTGTTTGGTATTTCTATAATTCACAACACAGGAGGCCACTGTGTGAACACCAGAATCGGGAGGAGGCAGAGAGCCGTCCAGCTTCTGCCTCCCCTTCCCCGCCCCTGCCCAGCTCCTGTTCCATCAGCACTTGCGGGGACCCCATATTGCGGGCCATGGCCCAGATCCCCAGCTAATGAAAAGCCGCCCAGGAACACCCACTTTGAAGGAGCAATCCTGGCTGAGCCCGCAGGTTTCCTGCCTTCTACCAAGAGGGACAAGAGCAAGGGACCAACGACGTGAATCAGAAGCCTGTCTTTCCCAGGAGCCAAGCCCATTCTGAGAGCTGTGGCTGAGACCAGGTGAGGCTCCAGGCCCAGTGAGTCTGTCCACTGAATGGTGAAGGTGGGAGGCCCTTCTGCTTCCTGTGTCATCGCAATCCACCCAGCTCGGTGGTACCACTGGGCAGCCCCCGAATGCTGTGGAGGCCAAAGGAGGGGGGGCCCTCTCTTGAAGGCAGGTGGGCGTGCCACTAAGAAAGATCATTCTAACTGGCAGGAAGGAAGGGTGCCCAGTTGAAACTTATGACACCTGAAAGCAGTTTGCTAACTTCTGCAAATTTGGGGGTGGGTTGGGCAAGCTAAATCCACGTAACTGAAATGTGTTTGTATTCACAGGGGCAGGGGTGTTAGAGAGAGAAATGAAAAGGTAAAAGTAAGGAAACGAGCAGAGGTTACTTTGCAAATAGGCTCAATTTATTCCTTAGGATCGTGATTTCCCAAGACTAGCCCCCATGTTGGTGGCAGAACGGGACAAACTGTCACTCATCCATAACAATTTATAAACAGAGGGAAAAGACAAAATTTATCTGCATTGTATGTATTATAAAAATACATGTGTGACATATATGTCAGTTTAATGAGGATAAGTGTCCTTGCCTGGTAAGGCCTTTATGTTTTGAAGTGATAATGACAGTGTCACCAGACAGGGGCCTGCCCCAGAGCAGGTCTGGCAGGGCCAGCTGGAGTGTGTGGGTTCTTGACGTCGTGTAGGAAAGATTTCACAAGATGAGTCCAGGTGACCATGAAGATGCGTTTATTAAAGCTGGAGACAGTGAGGCAAGGAAGGGCTTAGCATAGAAGCAACAGGAGAGCCTGGGCTGGGCTGCCTCAGCTCACTGGGAAGTCAGAAATAGGGGGCCTTGGGGACAGGTTCAGGGGATAAGCCGGGGACAAGCTGCCGGCTGCCCATTGCCTTACAGTTTAGGAGACGCGTGTCTGTGGGGGAAGAAGTAGGGAAGAAGAAGGGAAAGAGAACGTGGCAGGCTGCTCCCCAGAAGGAATTTCAGGGGAGGGCTCAGCAGAAGGTTTCAGCAGAACATTCGTCAGGTCTCCAGGTGTGCCCTTTCAGGATTGTGGTCTCCACTGATTGGTCAGTGTCAGGGCAGGCTGGTCCTCGAATCACCCATCTAGTTTTGCTGCTTTTCTGAGCTTGGAGCTGAAATACAACTGAGGCCTAGATGTTGTCTCCAGGGAGGAAAAGCCAGGGGAGGAGAGGTTACCCTGGGGGTGAAGTCCTTGTTTTCCCAGTTTTGTTCCCTACCAGGTACTGGGGTCCTTCTTTCCTGGTGACCATCTGCACCTGGCTGTCAATTACTTGGCCACTTTGTTCAGCGACCTGTCTCGGTTTCCCCTTTTCCATTTGCCAAGGAATTTTTCCTAGCTTCTTACTATCCTGTCTCAATAGTAGTTAAAAATCATCCTTTTACATCGGCCAAAATTTAGTAAGTTGACAATTCTACCTTGAAACCAATTCTAGCTATCACTTTTCCATTGTATATGACATTGAAATGTCTAGAGACTGCTAACCTAAGACATGGAAATACTATATAATTTGTTTTTAAATTGAGAACCTCTTAGACTAATACATATTTTTATGAAGTTCTTTTTTCTTTCAACAGTTAATATTGTGTAGGTTATAAGGAAAACACACATTTAGCAGAACATACGGTGGGCCAGCAATCATTCCATACTCCTTCCTGAAATTCAGATCATTAAGTTCATACCTCTTCATATGGTAGATATAACTTAACCCAATATGTCTTCAAAAGGGAGGCAGAAACTTTATAACTTGAATAAAACTGCCCAGTGGTGAAATCAGGATTCAACTGGAGACCTGTCCGACTCAGAAGTCTACAGGGTTCCCCATCCCGTGTCCTCAGTTATCACTGAGAGGGGCATGCTGCTGCACCTGAAAGTCACCTGGGACATCATCTCCTCGGCCTCTAGTTTTGCAGAGAAGAACAAGCAACAGTGAGGACAGGTGCCTTAGGTGACATGCCTAAGTCTTGCTTAGTGAACTAGGCTGCACCGAAGTTGCTCCACTCCTAGCCCTGAGCTCTCTCTGCATCCCCATTCTTTCACAAGCACCTCTGCCCCCTTTCTCCTGCCTCCAGGCCCCACCACTAGTGGGAGGGGACAGCCACACTCACCGCAACTCAGACTCAAGCTAAGAACAGCAGTCACCTCCCCAAAACCCGCCAGCTGTGCACGTGACTCCCAGCTGGCTCAGGAGCTCACCCTGCACAGCAACCCCCACCCAGATGATAATGCTGGGAAGGGAGCAGCCCCCAGGCCAGGCCTCCACCCAGCACAGGCCATGCCCTGAGGGACAGGCCCACAGGGACAAAACAGCATTGTGTTTGAGGGAGGGAGGGAGGGAGGGAGGGAGCAGGAGAAACGCACTAAAGATTTCTCCGTGCCCTGAGACTGCCTCAAGCAGCTGTCCCCTGGTAAAGGACAGAACCTCCGTAAAGGGGCTGGATGCCCACCGTCTGTGACCGGAGTCCCCAGCTATTAGATGGACTTATTAAGTTTCCTCCAAAAGGGATGAAGAGCTTCATTTAGCCTGCAGTATGTGGCCTGATACAATGCCCCTGAGTATGTAGTGCTGCCTTATCACATTCCCTTCGATTCCCTTCAAATGGGGACATTTAAAAAAAGTCTGATAACATTTTTCTGAAAGGAACCCCCACCTTCTTCTTTTTTCTAAGAGGAGTCTAATCATTTGTTTCCAGAAAGGGGCCTTCCAAAAGAAGCTGCCTGAGGAGCAGAACCCTTTTAATAGCATCTTCTCTGTGCTGAATTGTGCCTTCTCTTTACACTGTGGGCTTTATTCTCTGCCCCTTTGACACAGCCAGCTGCCTTTCACATTCCAGCTCAGCACCAGGCCGGCCTCAGGCTGTAACAGGCACCAGCTTCCAAAACCCTCTCTCTGGGTGGCGCACTGTCAGCCTCTGTGAGTCTGTGACCCCACACAGCAATTCCTTGGCCTTTCGTGTCCTCTTTGAAGGGCATCTATGTGTGCGAAACTCCAAGTGCAACGCCATTGTCTACCTACATACCCTGCCATATAGCAGAGTGCGATCGTTAATGACACAGTGGAATGTCTGGTTCATGTATCGTTGAGGTCCATCCTGTTATCAAGTCAGCAGACAGGAAGTGACATCATCCACTTGAGCTCTCCTTTGAAGCTGAAGGTGCATCCCCAAACATTGCACGATGTGCCCCACTCAGGGCAGGAAGCGTCACAGTGGGACTTTCTGTTGAACTCTTTCAGGAAAAAAAAAATAGGTTGGGGCTATCAGTTTCATTACTAGAATTTTGAATCCCATTGCTCCCACGGTGAAAAGGTCTTTTGTGAATTCTGCTCTTAGCCAGGAGTGGAGATCAGTGCCCACAAACGTCTTGACATTTAAATCCTTTTGTAGGAAGCACAAATGGGTAGGGGGAAAAAGTACTCCACCGGGCAGGCCTACACGGAAGCAGGAACACGTGTCTGTCTGACCCTAGTAGTCACTGCCCAAGCTCCCCAGTCGGCTTGCTGTAAATGTGCTCTGCAAGCTGCTTATTGTGGGTTTTTCTCCACAAGTGATGACACTGAGAACACTCAGTGTGGGTCTGAACAGCAGGCAACATCATTTCACTTTGAAGACAAAAGACATTAGCTTCCCGTCGCTTTCTTAGCCAGCTCGGCCCCTCTTCACGTCCTGCTTTCCCTCCCCTCCCCTGCTTCCCTGCCCATGGCACTGCATAAAACGCTTAGGAAATGAAGGGGACAGCCGTCCTTTCTTCCCATTGAAACAATCAACAGTGATGGTGAATTTAATATATTTGATTATAGAAACTCCACTTTGGTGCACTTGAATCAGCTGCCTTTGTCTTCAGCTCCGATGGCCTGATTTCAATGGAATGTCCTCTACTGGCCATGGCCAGCTTCCGAATCTGGGAGGAAATTCAGCCCCTGGGAGCATTTGCCGGGCAGGCTCAGAAACAGGGTATTTGTGCTGTGCAAGATGCCAGGGCCATTCCTTACTCATCAGAGGGAGAACCTTCATTAGGATTATAATCCCTAAGGGCGAGTGGTCCTCCTTAGCAATGTTAACTTTTCTATGGATTTTATTTCTTTTTCTTGTTGATATTCACTGTTCAGTTTCAGCCCTGAATCCTGTACAAACAGCCCAGGAAATCCTGGTGCCTAACTACACATAGGAAATGCAGAGAATGATAATTGCATTTACATATGGAGTTCCTTTCATCCAAAGAGGGAGTATAAATCCAACAGAAAACAAGAAAACATGTCATAATTTCCCTACAAGACGTTGTTAAGAGAGGCTGAAATAACTGTCCCCGCAACCCCTCTCTTGAAGATGCTTGAAAAGGAATTAAAAAAGGAACTGATCCTGGGCGGAGCTACAGAGCTTCTTTGCACTTTAAGTTTATGAAGGTTTTTATGAAAGGCTTTCATTAACTATTCCAAATGAATATATGCTCAACCAATACATGCTCCAGTAAGCGAAGGGGAAGAATTTAAGTTACCCTCAAAAATGTGCTGAAACTCTACAGAGCTCATAGAGGTTCCCGAGTATATTTCCTTCCCTACCATTGCCAAAGTCAGAGGGTGCCCTTGAGATGCGCCAGGTCACAAGGACTGTTAAACTCGTTTTCTACACTTTTATGGAGAAAAAGTCCCATGTCTCTTCTGTGTCCACCCCAATGAGGCGGCCTAGCTGAGCGCCTGCCCAGTGACTTCCCCACCCAGGCTCCATGGTAGAAAACCAAAGTCAGGGACCGGAGCCAAGCTAGAAATAGCACCCAGGTCTCTGGGTTCCAGCGCCTGTGCCCGGTCTGTGAGTCAGCCTGTCAACAACACTGATGAGGTAGACACCGGGCTCTGGGAGGCCCAGGGAGAGTGACCCAGGGAGGGGGACACCCTGTCCTTGCCAGCCCTGGGTGAGCATCACGCCAACGCCCCGGAAAGTGGCCGGTTGGAGGTTGGAGGTGAACGCTCCACTCTGAGGTCCATGCGGACGCTAGCAGCTTTGCAGGCCCTGCAAGCTGCCTCCTCTGAAGAAGCCTGGGCACGCTTTGGCTTCACCCTCCAAAGCCCTCTGGTCATGGGGCAGGCAAAACGAGCCCAGCCTTCCAGCAGGACCGGTTTCCCAAGAGCCGTGTTGGCTGCCAGGATCAGGGCTTGGTAGGGAAGGCCTCCAGGAGAAGGCTCCGAGCTAGCCGGTAGGAGAGAGTACCACAGAGCACCCTCCACCCCAAGGAGGAGCCCCCCCTTCCTAAAGGCGGAGCCTGGCCATGGAGCCCCACGTACAGTGCCCCCAAGATGAGTACGATGACTTTGGTTACGAAAACTCAGCCAAGGGCTGCCTTTCACCTCCCTCTTCAGTATGCAAGTCAAGCTTTAGGATCCCGATTATATAAGAATTAATATGAAAGGAATTTTGTGTCCTATTATGGCATTGTGTTATAATAATGGAATGCTGTCCCCACCCAATCTGGCTTACTGTGCCCAGGCCTTGCCAACGATTATGCAGTCCTCAGTGTGTGAGTGTCCCTGTGGGGACAGCCTCCTGAGCCCCAAAGAGAGAGGCAGTGAATGCGTCACACTGGAACAAGAGTGTTGTCGTCCCCAGCGCCCCCTACGGCCCCACCCCATCCCCCCACACACAGACACAGGGGCCCACGCACCTACCCTGCCGTTTTACGCTTCGTCCTGACAGCTCGTCCGGACCTGCAAGGGAAGTTCAATACGACCACTGCAGCTGTGTGAGCCACTCATTGTCTTTGATGCAGCAAACAATAGGTCCCAGAAAAGGGAAACAAAATACTCTTTCAACAGTGCGCTGCATTCTGTTGGGAAATTGAAAGTCCAGGGCAAAGGGTTTCCTTGACAGACAGAACAGGGGTGTTGGCTTCGGCATTTTTGTTTGCTTGGTAAGTAGAGCTCATGCCCCTCAACATGGATGTGCCAAGGAGACTCCAGAACCTCCTGATTTAGAGGGAGGTTCTGAATGACCAAGGGAAAATCAGATTTGTTTGGAAGCTGTCAAGCGTCTGAAGGATTCTGAAGGAGGAAAAGGCGACAGGTTCTTTTCCATCACTACCAGAACATGAACTGGGGCTGCAGGGTGCGGGATCTGGGTCAGACATGTGGCAAGTTTTCCAGACAGACGAGCGCTCAGCCCTGGGCTGTGTCGCTCAGAGAGGCCACTGAAACATCGCTGAGTGTGTCTGGCTTTTTACGGGCAGTGGCAGATAGAACCCTCAGAGCCCAGGAAGCCCCTGACTGGCTAGGTGGTGAGGAGAGTGTTTGGTTTGGTTTTGACCTTCCTTGTCGGTAGGCCCCGGCATTCCTGCTTTTCCCCAGATCAGCTGCTTCAGAGTCACCCTATTTGGAAGGACAGTACTGCTTTCCATTTCCTCTTGGCCAAGTCCCATCTCACCAGGCCCTTTCTAAGCTGTACGTAGGAAATGCCTCCCACAGTCGCCTCTTCCTTTCCTTCCCCCAGTGCAGAGCCGCACGTTCTGAGCTCTAAACAATGGCCGTGAGAGGAGTGGCCGGCCGAGTTAGTTTTCCTTGTCTTTTTTTTTAATAGAATTCGCTCCGTGGTGGGTATGTTTTCGGCAGTCAGGCTGATCCTCCTCTGCACAAGGGTGATGTCAGCAAACCCAGGAAGCTTGGAGCCAAGAAAGCCTCACACCAAGGAGGAAGTCATGATGGATTTCCATGGCTGCAGTGCTCTGTGTCCACAGGATGTGAGTGGGAGCGGGCTCATGCCCAAGAATGCACCGGTGCGTGCGAGTGGGAGAGGCGGCCGGTGGGGGATGATCTTGAAAGCAAAAGTGATGAGAATGTCTGAGGTTTTGGGGCACAAGCTGAACAAAAACCAGTCGTCACTGCTCTGTCCATATAGTGAAACTTCATAAAGAGAAGGTAAATGATATGTCCTTGGATGGCATGCCTGCCCGAACCCTTATTCGTAACTGTTGTGTTGGGTATTTGTGCCCAAGCATCACCCAGCTTTCTCGGTATTCACCCACAGGGCCCTGAAACCCAGCCCCAGCACAACCTACTGTGCTGAACTTGAACTCTCAAAACCACCCCAGACATCTCCCACCCTCTTCCCTTGGCCACTTCCCTCCTTGCTTCCCCCTCACTGTGGTCACGACCAGACTATCCACAACTGCCCGGATGTAGACAGACCAGCCTGCAAGTGCTCACACAGGCCCCTCCTGTCATGGCTGATGTTCTACCATCATTTTGTTCAACTTACAGAAAGCTATTTCCCCGAAAATAAACATTTAAATTTTCATATACATGATTTATCTGCCCCGTGTTTATATCACTGACACAGTGTTGGATGTAACAGAGGAAAGAATTATTTAGATTAGTAGAGTTATCCAAATTAGCAACTCGTAGTATAGGTACTATACAAATGCAATAGAAAACAAAGGTGTATGCTTAAAATTTTGAAAATATTCAAACCTAACATGTAAGATTATGTTTCAAGATGTGACTACATTTGAACATCGTAGTGATGCCACAGGGTCACAGCTTTTGTGACACTCAGGTATCCATAAGATTTCTCACTGGGCCACAGGTCCTCACAGAGGTCAGTATAGTACTTCCAGGTCAAGAGAGAGGAAGATTGAGGACATTCCTGGCTCAATCTGCACCTGCCAGCCCCATACGTGCATCCAGGAACCTCTGATTCTCGGACGTGGGCCCAGGTGTCCTACCTGACTCCAGCCTGCAGCAGCCACCTATCCAGGATGCACCATCCAATGCGACATTTGGCACAAGTCAGTCGAGTGCCTCAAACTCATGGCAACATCAGTTAAAAGTAAGTCACAGTAAGTCACAGGTGGGCTTCTTGACCATAGAAACAGTGTCTTCCTCAACTAGGTATCTTCATTACCTGGTAAAGTCCCTGCTTCACGGTAGTTAATAAACACCGTTGGCTGAACCTATGCATGGATAAATTTTTCCAGGCCTCTAACATCTGAAAACCATTTGAGAAATAGGAGCAGCATGTCAGTGCTGCTGGTAAGAAGACAACCAAAGATCTGAAGCAATTGCAGACAAATACATTGTTGTGAATTTACCTGTAGTGCTCAGCATTGTGCCTGATAAGGTGTGCCTGCCTCATCATGCCACCGCCTAGGGGAAGGAGACCCAACACAGCTAAAATAGGAAGGATACACATCTACACAGAGTGTAGCCTCATGGGTAAGCACCTCACAGGATGTGATGTCCTTCCTTTCTCCACATAACTGTTCCCCTTCAGAATAAGGGAATTCTTTGGGAGTTAAAGCTGAGCCCTGCCTCTTTCTGTGGGGAAGAGGGCACTCATGTGTCATGCATGTGCCATACATGTACCCCATAGAACCATGCAGGTGTCTGTAGACACTGGTGTGGGCCCCTGTGAGAGATAACTGGACTAATGATTATTATTAGAAGTATTATTGTTGGTATGATTATCTGCCCAGTGCCCAGCGCTCTGTGGTGTGTTTGGTAATTGAGTTGTAAAATGATAGTAAGGAAATGCTTAGTTCCATGTGACAGATGGGAAAGAAAAACACAGATGGATAGAGACAAAGTAAAAGAAGGGCTTGCTTGGGTGCATAGACCTTTACCAACGTTGAAAAGAAATCCATGGGGTAGCATTAGATGCTATATTTATGGCATACTGAATATATACCGAGTACGTGTAAACCCTCTAGTAACTTTCTTTCAAAACCAGATGAGTATCATTGGAATAGCTGCAATATCCAGAGAAATTTAAAGTGTGCTGTGATGTACACAATTCTTAGAAAGGGGTTTAAAACCTCCCATGGCCATTACCACAGTGCCCTGAGCCTTTGAACGGTAATAATGATGTCTTCACCAACTGACATTTCTATGTTCCCAAGGAATGCACAAGGCTGGAAAAGCAGCCAGGCTACCCATTTGCTTCAAACAACATTGAGAGGCAACACTTATATAGGACGGAGCAAGAGGGAATGGGAGGGGATGAGGAAGAAGCCCAAATAGGATTGGTCTCCATGAACCATCTAAGGCTCACCACCATTCCCCCAACAGAGTCTCCAACAAGCTGAGCCTTTAACTCTCTTGCCGCCTCTGTCGGGTGTCAGCCCTGCACGCGATTGTCTAAATTGGACCACAACCAGGCCCGAGCACACATCAAGCACTTACTGTCACAGACAAACTGCTGAGCAGGAGACCTGGAGGAAGACAGAGCAGGAGAAACTAAAGATGTTTTCAACCACAGGGCATACTCCTGCCAAGCCACAGTGTGGGCTCCAAGGGGCTGCGGGGCAACTGTAGCTGGGAGTCAGGGTAGGTCAAAGAACTTATTAGACCAGCCCTGACAGGTGGGACTCGTGTAAAAGATGGGCTTTGGTGATGATGAGGTGACAAGTTAGGGTTGACTGTGACAATTTAACCACTCTAGTGTGGGGTGTTGATAGCGGGGAGGCTTCCATGTTGTGGGGAGGGAATATTTGAGTAATCTCTGTATCTGCTGCTCCATTTGGCTGTGAACCTCAGACTGCTCTAAGAGATAAAGTCTATTTATAAATAAAATCAAAAGGGGAGCTAGGATGGGCTATAGTACCTGAAGCAAATACAGTGATCTTACTATAATTCAACACATCCAGTGAAGAGCTGAGAGGGTGTGGTGTTGAAAGTCTGCACATCACTTTGGTTCAAACTGTCCTAATTCCTGCTCTAAAGAAAGAAACTCTGGAACTTTTCCTATTAGCATATTTCCAAACTTCAAAATCTTATATTTTATCCATCAAATATCTTTTTTATCCTCACTGGAGGCCTTTTTTATTGCTTTTAGAGAGAGAGGAAGGGAGAGAGAGACATGCACACACATCAGTGTGAGAAACATCAATCAGTTGCCTCCAGCACTCACCCTGACCTGGGATTGAACCTGCAACCTAGGTGCCCTGACCAGGGATCGAACCTGCAATTTTTCAGTGTATGGGACAATCCTCTGACCAACTGAGCCACCCAGAAAGGGAAAATCTGTTCCATCTTTATACACCAATAATAAACTATCAGAAAGGGAAACTAAGAAAACAATCCCATTTACAATTGCTTCAAAAAGAATAAAATGCCTAAAAATACATTTAACCAAGGATGTAAAAGACCTGTACTCGGAAAATTATAAGACACTGAAGAAAAAAAACTGAAAAAGAAACAAACAAGTGGAAGCACATACTGTGTTCATGGATAGAAAGAGTTAACATCATTAAAATGTCCATGCTACTCCAAGCAATCTATGGATTCAATGTAATTTCTATCAAGATACCAATGGTGTATTTCACAGAACTAGAACAAATACTCAAAAATTTATATGGAGCCATGAAAGATCTTGGACAGCCACAGCAATCCTGAGAAAGAAGAACAAATCTGGAGGAATCATGCTACCCAATATCAAGATACACTGCCAGGCCGTAGTAATCAAATAGCATGGTACTGGCATAAAAGTGGACATATACCTCAATGGAACAGAATAGCGAGCCCAGAAATAAACCCACACCTTTATAGTCAATTAATGTTTGACAAAGGAGGCAAAAATATACAATGGGGTAAAGACAGTCTATTCCATAAACGATGTTGAGAATATTGAAAAGACATGCAAAAAAATGAAACTAGACCACCCTTTTACACCATACAAAAGAATTAACTCAAAATGCATTAGAAGTGTGTTAGACTTGAAACCATAAAAATCCTAGAAGAAAACATAGGCAGTAAAGTCTCAGACATCTCTCAGAGCAATGCACTTCTTTCGATACATCTTTAAATAAGGAAAACAAAAGAAAAATAAACAAATGGGACCACATCAAACTAAAAAAGTTTTCACACAGCAAAGGAAACCAACAAAATAAAAAGACAAGCCACAGAATTGGAGAACATCTTCACTGACACATCGGATGAGGGATTAATATCCAAAATCAATAAGGAGCTTATAAAACTCAACATAGCCACACACACACAGATAACAACAATTCAATTAAAAATGGGCAAAGAACCTGAATAGACACTTCTCCAAAAAGGACATACAGATGGCCAATAGACGTATAAAAACATGCTCAACATCACTAATCATCAGAGAGGCACAAATTAAAAGCACAACGAGATACCACCTCACACCTGTCAGAATGGCTTTCATCAATAAATCATCAAACAACAAGTGCTGGCAAAGATGTGAAGAAAAGGGAACCTTTGTGCGCTGTTGGTGGGAGTGCAGACTGGTGCAGCCACTGTGGAAAGCAGTACAGAGTTTCCTCAAAAAATTAGAAATGAAACTACCTTATAACCCAGTGATTCCATTTCTGGGAATTTATCTGAAGAAACCCAAAACACTAATTTAAAAGAATATATGCACCTCTATGTTCATTGCAGCATTATTTACAAGAACCAAAATTTGGAACCAGCCCAAGTGCCCATCAGTAGATGAGTGCATTAAAAAGCTGTGAAATGGAATATTACTTGGCCGTAAAAATGAAGGGCATTTCACAACAGCATGGATGGTTCTGTAAGCCAGTCAGAGAAAGACAAGTGCCGTGTGATTTCACTCCTGCGTGGAGTCTCATGAACAAAATGAACTAACAGAAAAATAGTGACAGACACTAGATAGGCTGACAGCTGCTGGGGCTGCTGAGGCTGGGAGGGTGGAGGGATTGAGCTAAAAAGAAAAAAGAAAGAGGAAAACCTCATGGACACAGACAACAATGTGGCGATTGCTGGGCCGGGGGAGAAGGGAGGTAGTGGAGGGTGTGGTGGAGAAAGACTTGACCTGGGGTGGTGAACACACAGTGCAATGTACAGATGATGTGAGGTTGAACCATGCCCTGGAAACCTGTAGAATGTTGTTAACCAGCATCCCCCCTAATGAATTCAATAAAAAGGAAAAAATAAAATAAAAAAATGAAACCTAAGACAGTCAAAATCAATTATGCTCTACTAAAAAGTCTTTGCACAGACTTTGCACTATGTAAAATTAAAAATAAAATCGTATTCTCTCTCTTTCCCCATGCATTAGGCACACACATACTGTCCCAGGCTCCTTTCTATTTTGTTATTTTCATTGTTCCTCATTTTTTTTATCTTTATGACTTTTCTCTCCACTAAACCCAGAATACTGAGTTGGGTTCTGGCTCTGCCACTTTAGTAAAGACTATGAGAATCTAAACTACAACCAGAAGGGAGCAATTCAAACAGAGACAAGCCCCGACCCAACAGCGTGAGAGTGCTAGCCTTGGAGGAGAAGCCAGCCCTCCTCATGTGCCCTAAGTTTCCTTACTGTGGAAGAGGGTTGTAGCTTACTCTGTGTGGCTCCAGAGGCAGGAATCTGGATAAATGACTCAAAGGTACAGAAAGGGAGATTTAGCTCAGGGTAACCATGAGATCTGGCAGCAAATGAGACAATCTGCTTATCTAGGTGTTTCCTGGGGCAGGTGTCCTGTCTCCAGTCACAGTTACCATTCCTCATCTGTATCTGTTGCACGCACTGATTGGGTCATGTGCCCTTCTGTCCCACTGTCCTTAAAGGGACTCTGGGACTCAGAGTTCGTACACTCTCGTTTCTGTCTCCCCAACTCATGCCGCAGTACGCGGCACATGGCATATGGCTATAAAGAGCACTCGGTACAATCTCAATGAAAGAACGAAGGGATGAAGAAGACCAAGGGCTGCAAGTGACATCAGCAGAGAAGGACTGGCATTCTCAGGGCACCCGAGACAACCAGTTCAGGGCATCAGCCCAGGGGAACCGGTGTCCTTGCCATGATTTCGCAGGAAGCAAGTCCAGCATGTGAACATGAAAAAGAGCGAGGATCCCGAGGAAGCTCAAAGCCTGGTGTGAGCACAAGTTCCATGAAGAGGCTGGGGAAGGGCGAGGAGGGTTAGGCAAGTCTGGGCACAAAGGCTGCCGTGCTTTCTTGGAACCCATCAGAAGCCGCGGAAAAGGCTATTTATTTTGGACAGAGGATGGCAGGAGAAGAGCTCCTTCATATAGAGGGCTGTTTGTTTCTGGATCTTCTAACATGCTCCACACATGACCTCACCCCTTCTAGCTCTGCCCTGAGAAGAAGCAGATGGATGCTACAGGGGCACACCCACCAACCAGCCTGTCTGTCTGTGCCGAAGGGCCCCTCTCTGGCAAACAGCCACCCCACCTCGACAGCAAGGAAAAGACTGTCTTCTAACCCCAGTGACGTCATGGTATGACTTGAAACTGTATCAGCCCCTTCTTGATATTTGTGACTCACTGGTTAGCATTGAAATATGTATCATGGATCAGAAAGTAGTGCCCTGTGACTCAGTGTGGGACTGGATCACGGAGGCCTGATGAGTCCATGCAACAATAGTGTGTGTGTGCCTTTAATCCAGCACGAGGTGTTGAAATGAACCCCGTCTCCTACAGCCTCCGCCCCCACTCCACTCTCACCCGCTCCCAGAAGGCCCAAGACTACCATTCCAGTCTGACCGCCACCAAAGTACACCCTCTGCTCGTCAGCACTTGCCTGTCCCCTTATCTGTAACACCCCTGGAATGAAGCTGCCAGGCCCTGCCCTGGCTTCCACCCTCTGCCACTCCAGCTCCCATTGTCTGCCTGGCTCTTCAGTGCCTGCCAGACTTTGCTCTTCAGTTCAACAGGCAAAGTTGTCCCGCCCACCACTCCTGCCTGTTCAATTCCCCAGGGTCCAGCGTGCGAGACCGCCCACACCTACAAGAGTGAGTCTAGTGGCCCCGGCTGCTTATGCGTGCTGCAGATGAAAAAGGTTTCTCTGTTGATTAACAGGAAGAGTATTCATACATTTGTTTCCTGTTTTCAATGAACCAAGTAAAAGAAAAAGAAGTGGTTTTTTTCCCCTCTCAGATACAATTGGCCCAAACTAGTAAGTTGTTAAAAAGCAAATGGAAGCGGTACATTGATTACGGTCCTGTTGCTGTGGCCCATCCTCCAGTCCAAGTGCCAGGGACCACCCATGACACATGGCTGATGCTACAACAGCTGTGCTTTTTCGGACACAAGACATGGCCGTTTTGGGGAGAGGAAGGAGAGAAGGGTGTCTTCAACTGAAGCTCCATGGATGAAACGTGTGCAGAGCGAGTCAGAGCGGTGGAAAATGGGCGAGGAGCAGCTGGAGAGCGCCAACTGCTGCCCCAGCAGACGGGTGCTCTCCCCCGGCACCAGCCTACCAACCTGACCGATTTGATCCAAAGGACCGGCAGAGGGGAGGGCCCAGCTCACATTCAAAAATGGTCAAAGAACGGACAGAGCGAATGCCGTCCCCAGTCACCTTGGGCTGAGACAGCTGCCTTTGACATGGCACCAATGGCTTGTGAGAGGCCAGGAAAGAGAAGCCAAGGGAGTCTGGGCCCTAGGTGGGAAGCACATGGGGGGAAACAGAGGAGGGAGCCAGAGCCCTGCCCAGCCACCAGGAAGACTAAGGGAACCAACATCCCAGCATGCCGCTCTCCATTCGAGCTCTGACTAAGAGATATAGCAGTGGCAGCTGGACAAGTGCGCCTGGCCCATTCGTGCTTATGGAGTTTCTGCTCATGGTTAGCTCTGGCCGCCTGGGGAAATGTCATGAATATTCAGGTAAGTGAACCCCACACATAGTACGTGTTCAGCAAATAACGGGCCCCTTCTCTCCAGGAAGTCTACGCCATGGCTCTTAAGAACAGGGCCTCTGGCAGCTACAATCTACCTGTGCTGTTTATCAGCTGCGCAAACTCCTTTAATAGCCTCAACGTCTTTCCTCACCAGCTGCATGGGGCTGTTGTGATGAATTTACTTAATTGAAGTAGGACAAAGCCCAACCCATCGTAAGTGCTCCACGAGCGGTAGCAAATATTTTTATTCCATGACTCTAGAGACTGGATTCCATGCCACACAAAGTGGTTGGTTTATATTTCTCTGTTTGCCCGTACACACGGGCTTACACATTTCATGGGGCCAGTTTCTCACTCATCTCTCTATTCCCAGCCCTGGACATGGGCACTGGCACCTAGTAGGTGTGGAGGACATGAACGTCACTTAGCATGCGTGGCACCCAGAGCCGATGCTCCACAGTGACAAGGAGCACGGCTTTCATTGCTGCTCATTGCCACCTCTCTGTTTCCAGCTGCAGAGGGGATTCTCTTTCTTAGTCGTACGACAGTCCCTGGAGCTGCCAGTTTGGGCTCAGTACTTCCCAGTGCGCGGCACCCTGCCCCAGACATTCCAGATCAGAGCTGTGGGGCCGCCCCCTGGGACCTACCACTTCACATAGACTGCAGGTGATTCGGAAGCCTGTGGAAGGCTGCAGAAACGGCCCCTGGGTCGGCCTGCACACAGCTCACAGAGACTAGCAGGCCCCAGGCACCCTCTGAAACGGAGCCAGTGTCTTTCCCAACTCCCACGAGGAGAAAGCAGTGATTCTCACACCTGCAAAATGAAGGGCGATGCCACCTGGTCTCCACAGGTGGAACCCATGTGGCGTGAGAATGACGCTCCATTGGCAATGTCTTCCAACCCAAGATAGCGTAGCGCTTCATTTCTCCAGTTCTATCCAACCCGCTCCTCTCCAGGTCCCAGTCCGGAGGTGGGGCCTCCTCTCCAGTCACATAGGGAAAAGAGGGACATGGCATCCACTATGCCCCCAACTGCGTGACAGGTGCCGCCCTGGGAAGCATCCACGAGAAGGACAACTTACTATCCCTTGGCTTTAGTCAAAACTAAACCCCACATTCCCTCAGGGAAGAGTGTTTTGGTTTTTTTTCCAGCAGAGCACAGGAGGTTCAAATGAAAACCTACCAATTAATCGCTGCATTGCAGGTTTTGTTTCCATTCAAGCAGGAGGGGTTTATACCTGCCAGCCAGGGCTGCATTCGTGCAGAACGCATCATCAAAGCCGCGTGCTCCGCACAGGTGAAAGGCTGCAGCTACAGGAGCACAGCTGCTCGGGGATGGACAACGCCAATCGCCAAGGCGCTCATGAAGCTCTCAGTTGATTTTTATCTAAAGTGTCTTGGCCCACAGCATCGCAACGCAGAAAGGCACTGACTGCAGGATGGGTGGCCGGGGACTGACAAAGCATGCCTTTGTGTGGGTCAGCCGCCGGAGAAAGACGGCATAAACTGACCCCCGGCAGCCCCCACCAGCTCCATCAGATGTCCAGCAGAGGCACCTGAGATCTGGGAGATGCCACGTGGACTGTGGACAAAACTCCTGCTTTCATCGGAACTTTTACTCTTGATATAAAGAGTGCTTGGCTTTCCGCTCCAGCTCAAGCAGCTGCAGAGAGGCCAGGGCCCGGGCAGCTCTGCGCTGGCCAAATGGCCTGCACGCTGCCTGGAGCTGCCTTTTCTAGGGGCACTCACGGTCCCAGGTGCCAATCACCCCACACAGGAGGCCTGTTGCAGCCAGAAGGTCCAAGCTTTGCCTGTTCTCCCAGTACAGGTCTGTAAGAAGGTGACATGAAATAAGTGGCTTCCTGGAAAGATCCAGCTGGCGTCAGAGTCCCGGGTTGTGAAAGGCTGGGGAGAGGTCATCAAGAAAGGTAATTTCATTAATGGTCTCTTCTTCAAGGTGACATCCATGTGAGAGAGTCACCTGGACTCTTCACTACTTCTTCCTGTCAGAGCTTCTGAACGACTACTGTTATTATCACCGGAGCAGCAGGAAAGTGAATTTTTGGAGCCTCCACCAGATCACCTTGAAAAAAGATTTGAAGGGGAAGATTAACACGACCAAGTAGACGTGGGTTTCATGAGTCCACGCTTCCTCTAGTGGGTATTTTCGTGGATGATGAGACAGACTGGGCTCCCACGGAGCTCCCGTGACTTCACAGTTCTGGCTTCTCTTCTGCTCTCTTTGACTTCTTATGCATTGCTCCCCGGTCCCACCCTTGGTTCTCCAACGTTCCCATGACCCCTTTCATGACCTGCGTGATAATGATTATCTCACTGTCTAACTCTCACTGAAGATGGCGCGGCATGAGGGAAAAGGCTGTATATACTGCTCTGTCACTAGCGTGGGTCTAGAATGTGCAGTGGAAAAGCAATAAGTATTTGTTGGGTGAACAACTGAATGAAGATAATGACCAATATATAAGCATGTCATATCCTGTGCAGGCTACAGTTCAAATGTCTTTGAGTGGTAAATGGAGAATAGTGTTGCTTATCATTTGAAGGTGCAAATGGCGAGCCAGGGAAAAGCAAAGATGAGAGATGATGAGTATGTGGCTTCGCCTCCTGGGAGCGGTCGGAAATATACCCAATTTTCATGCAGCTGCACCATTTGTACAGGACTTTTTCAGAGTTCTCTCACCAAGGCTAATAACCCCACGAAGGAGAGCAAGCCAATACTGTTATCCCCTTTGACAGACAGGATAATAGAGGTAGAGAAGCTTGATGCTTTCCTCCAAGACACCTAGCGAGTGGGTAGTCGAGCCAGGGTTATGGATGCCTGGCCTGGCCCTGATTTACCAGCCATGGATGGTGGGGGTGGGGGGAGGGGGGACAGCCAGCCTGAACTCTGAGATGAAGACTGTTGGGTGCTGCGTCCAGCAGGAAGGAAAGAAGGAAGGAAAGAAGGGTGGAAGGGAGGGAGGAAGGGAGGGGGGAAGGAAGGAAGGGAGGGAGGGGGGAAGAAAGAAAGTAAGGGAGGGAGGGAGGAAGGAGTGAGGGAGTAATGGGAGCTCTGGAAGAAGAAACAGGGGAGGAGTCCTATGAGAGGGAATAATCCACATGTCAGCTCCGAAGCATCCTCATGAGACAAACTTTTAAGGTCAAAACTCCCAGGCTGCTGCCCCTCTTCATTCTGCCCCTCTTTGTCCCCTCTTCAAGCTCCAGGCTTCTGTCATCTCCCACACTCCTATCCAGTACTTCCCTCTGCTTCCCCGCTATGACCTGCCTCCACGCCTACCCATCCAGCTACATCCTGACCTGGGTAACACAATTGGGAGCTACCCAGATGTTCTGGACCTGTTAGGGCCCTTGGGATGTCACTTCCCTGCAAGTCCTGGCAAATCTCTTCAGTCACCCTCATGCCAAGATCTTCTCATCTCTGCCCTCCTTTTCTTCCATTTCACCCTCTCTGGGAAAAAATAATTAATTAAAAACCTCAATCCCAGTGTTCTGCCTCTCTGCTCTTCTAGCCAGAGGAGATTCACACCAGTGTGAGGGTGAAGTTGAAGTCACTACCAATTCATTGTCTTTTTCTGACAGACTGATTTCACTTAGCACGTCACCCTCTAGGTCCATCCATGCTGTGTCACAAAGATCAGATTTCATTCATTTTTATGGCCGAGTAGTAATCCTTGGATACCACAACTATTTTTTCCACTTGTCTGTTGATGGGCGCTTGGGCTGCTTCCACATCTTGGCTATTCTAATTAAACGTTCAATGAACATAGGGGTGAGCATATATTCTTTCAGATTAAGAAGTACAAATTGGTAGTTACAAAATAGTCACCAGGATGTAAAGTACAGCCTAGCGAATATAGTCAATAATATTGTAATAACTGTGAATGGTGCCAGGTGGGTAGTGGAAATACTAGGAGAAACACTGTAAAATGTATGACTAACCACTATGCTGTACCCCTGAAACTAACACAAAATAATACTGAATGCACAGTGCAGTTGAAAAAAATTTTTAAAAGAAAATAAAGTCCACATTAAAAAACACCGTCTCCCAGCTCAGCCCTGCAATCCTTCCCCATGTCTCTAACTATCTCCCTCTCCCATTTTCCACAGCTGTGAGCTGGGCTTTCTCCCTCTCTCTGAATCTCCCATTGTGTCGCCTCCTCTACACACTCTCCTGTTCCAGTGAGAGAAAAACGAGGCCGTTAGCTAAGAGTATTCTCTGTCTAGGTACAGTCTTCTCCGATCTCTCGTCGGCTGTCCACACAGCGGACGACAGCCTCCTTCTTCAGGCCTCTCCTCTGTGAGCTGTGGAAAACCGACCTCTTCGGGCTCTCCTCCCACCTCACCTGCTGCTTCTTCTCAGACCCCGCCGCCTCCTTCTCCTCTACCTGTCAGAATAGTGACCTTCTTCAGGGAGTGGTCCTGAGCTCCCCCACTCTCCTCTCCACGTGTCTTCTCCGTGACTTCAAATATTTTTCATGACTACCAGATTCCCACCATTACCCTTCTCTGTCCATGGAGCTCCTATATCCACCTGCCTGCTTCCGTGTATGTTTGAATATTTTATATGCATGTCAACTTTCTGCCCAAAGAAGTATTTTGATTTGTCCTCCAAAACCTGACCTAGTCCAGTCTTTCCCAACTGATTGACACCACCACCCACACATATGATAAAGGCCGAAATGTGGATGTCACCCCATTTCCCTCCCTTTCCTTCAATCCCACATCCAACCTGTTGCCAATCTTGTTGAGTCTACCCGCCAGATTTACACTTAAAACCATCCATTTCTCTGTATCTACTACCACCATTGCAGTACTAACTACCAACCTCTCTCATTAGGACAACGAAAAGAGGCCCCTGAATGGGCTCCCTCTTCCTCCACAAACCCCTTTTGCTGTCTCCTCTCCATCAGCCAGCATAAGCTTTCAAGAACATAAAATTCATTCCTCTACCTAGCACCTTTCAGGAGCTTCCTATTGTACTCCGAAGACATACAAACCTGCTGCCATAGTCTTGAAAGACAGACAGTTCAGGCCATGCCAAACCTCCTTACCTCCGCTCATCACCAACCCCCAACCCTGCCCCTCCAGGCAGACACTTTGCTTCCATCACATTGTGCTTCTGACAGTTCCAGGCCATGCAGGGCTGCCGCCCCACAAAGACTTTGGGCTTGCTCTTTGCCCACCTGAGTCCCTCTTCCAAGGTCTTTTACACATCTGGCTCCTTATCCTCTGACTTTCTATCATTCCTCAAAAAGGCCTTTCCTCGTCTCTTTAGGAAAGTTATTTTTATTCCAGGATACCTTTAGCCTGTGACCTTGGTGGCATACAACAAGTTGAAATGGTTTAATGACTCCCACAAGACGTGTTTATATCTGACTCCTATAAGATAGTCTGAGTAAGTTCCGGGTTAGGGAGGAAAGAGCTAGAAGTACGTGGAATGCTGCTCATCACAGACTTTCAAACACCCACACTGAAGGGGTTTCTGCTACCTTCTCGGTGTAGTTTCCAAAGTCTCCTTGAACGTCTTTACCCCCATCCATCAGAAGACAAAGTCGGGGGGTGTACATGGCTGTTCTAATAAGCAACACACACCATTTCCACTCACATGCCAATGGCTGGTACTTAATCACATGACTGTACTGAGTGGCCAAGGGGACTGGGAATGCTGTCCAGCTGTGTATGAGGAAGAAAGGAAAACGGGTTGGTGAGCAGCTGACCGGACTTTGCCATGCTACCCATTTCTTCTGCCCTCTTGTTTCCTAGAAAAAGTCTCCTTTCTTGCTAGGGCTAAACCTTCTGTCTCTGCTCTGGATCCTACCTCTCCTCACCTCAAGATTTTTCTTTCTAAAGTTCCCTTTCTGTTTCTGTATTTTTAACGTCTTCTTCTAACTTGGCTTCCTTCCTCAAATTACATCTTTTACTTGCTAAAGCCACTGACAAATTCCATATTCTCACCTCCCAAGTCCTTACCTTTCTTGACCTCTGTGGGAGTTGACAGGTGGACCCCTGTCCTCTCCCTCTGTACTGGCTCTTCTTGTCACCTTTCTAGATGCCCTGCCTCCCTTCTTGCCCTTGCCTCCATGGGCATTCCTTCCCTGTCTACTTAGCGTTTCCTTTGCTTTCTCTCACTGCTCACACAGTGCTCCCGAGGTCCTGCCTTTTGCTTCTTTCATCATCCCTTGTTGCCTTCATCTACCACCACAGCTCCAGTGGTCACTTGTACTCACATGACTTCCAAAGCCATACTTCTACATAAAAATTCTCTGCTGCACTTCAACCATTATGTCCAAATGCCTGCAGGCCATCTTCACTGAGCTATCTTTAAGACCTCCCTTTGTTATGTAGAGGATTTGAGACAGGTCATAAAGTATGTATTTTGATGAGCAATTTAAATATCAGAGAAAATGTAAGTAGGAAAATCACAAACTCAGAGATAACCTATGTTATCTGTGTAGAGATTACTCTACAAGTTGTGTTATTGCTCTTTTCTTTTTATTGAATTTATGGGGGTGACACTGGTTAATAAAATTACATAGGTTTCAGGTGTACAGTTCTATAACACATCATCTGTGCACTGTATTGTGTGTTCACCACCCCAAGCCAAGTCTCCTTCCATCACCATTTGCCCCCCTCTATACCCTCCCCCACGTACCCCTGCCCCCCATCACTACACTGTTGTCCATGTCCATGGGTTTTTTTCAATCCTTCGCCTCCCTTTCCTCCAGCCCCATCCTGACAGCTGTCAACCTGCTCTCTATCTATGAGTCTGTCTCTATTTTATTTGTTAGTTCATTTTGTTCTTCAGATTCCACATATGAGTAAAGTCATATGGTATTTGTTGTGTTATCTCCTAATACCAGAAATATGATAGTTGCCAGGTTCATCACATCCACTAGTTAAAAACAAACCAGATACCCAAGAGAAGCACATCCTTTCTTCTCTTTAGATCCTAAAGCACCTTCATGAAGGAATCCTGACTGTGTGATATTTTGGCTGTTTTGGAGGAAGTCCTTGACACCATCCCTAACCTTGAATCAGCCACAGGTTTCATCTGGATGTGACTTAGTTTCCTCCTGCAAAGCTGAGACATAACGCCAACGCATAATTCAATAACATGAGTATTTGGGAGTCAGAAACACACGACACTGGCATGCAACCATCTGATGGTCCGGCTTGGTGCAAGTGAAGACTTGAGCATCAAAGGAAATAGATTTGCTAAAATTATTCCAGAATATCTTCTCATCCATTGTTTCTCACAAGGAAGTTCTTCATAGGATCAGATAAGCCTTCCAGGTTTCCGTAACTGGCCACAGCTTAAAACTAGACAGGGATGTTGACAATAGCCAGGGTATTATCCTCTTGAGAAAACATAGACACTTAACCAAGACAGTCTTTGTGGTATCTGCCCTTGAACATGCTACAGGCAAGTCAAACTCAACCTGTCCACAGCTCCTTCACCATCGTCCCCCTTGAAACTCCCCATAATCCCAGCATCGCGAGACACTGAGACACAACACACTCTCTATTTGACAAGAGATTGATCTTCAAAGAGAATTTTAAAAAAACTCCTGCAACTCAATAAAAAGAAGAAAACCAACCAAATCAAGTGCACAGAAGACTTGAGAAGACATTTCTCTTAAAGGAGGGCTACAGATGGAGCCATCCTGAGCACTGTTCCCAGAGAAAGGCCTCGGGGTACAAGGCAAAGGATTTGAACTTTGTCCAAAAATCACTGCCTGGTTTTTAAACAAGGATTGATATGCTCCATTTTTAATTTTAGAAAGATCACTCTGGATGTTAGTAAATATTCTGAGAAAAAAAAAATGGTCCTATAGTCAAAGATGTTTAGAAAACCTAAAACAAGACATCAGGAATCTTTGCTACTAGATTCTTCATGATGCTCTTTTGTGGGGAGGCACAAGAGGGGTGAGATAAGACATGCAGAAGGTCAAGGAGCCCGTTACTTAAGGAACATGGCAAAGAGCCACTTCCTAGAGGACAGAGGAAAGAAGGTTCCTTGCACCTCCCCGACCACAATTAATCAGTCACCCCATATCAAAAGGTCATCCGCCAATGCCCCTTCAACCCACTCCATGCCATTGGTGCTTTCTGGATTAGCCCCCTGACGTGGCTTTCTGCCTCCTGTCCAGCCCAGCCCTCCCAGAGTGGGGGTTCTCTGCTGCAGATCTGATCACTTTGCTCCCCTGATTAAGACCTCCCAATAATTCCTCGTAGAAATGTGGATTAAGTTCAAGTTCCTTAACATAACTCACAAGGCCCTTCATTACTGACCTTCTTTCTCTCCCTCTCTCCTGTCCTCTCTCTCCCACACGTGCTGACACTCCAGATTTAGAGGGCTGCTTGTGCTTCCTCAAAGGGATGCACCAGTAATCTGAGCTCTCGTGTGAGTTGCTCCCTCTCTATAAAATGCCCTCCCCATCCGTGCCATCCATCCACTCATCCCTCTCGTGCTTGAGAGCAGTTCAGACTCCCCAGACAATAGTCGCTGCTCCTGGAAACAGCTCAGGTGAGAGTTCCACCCCATACCCTCCTCCTCACCCACTTCTACCTATAACACCTGCCTCTCTGTATCCCCACGGCCAGTGTGCTTGTTCATCTCC
Organism: Macrotus californicus; assembly: GCA_007922815.1. Lineage (NCBI taxonomy): Eukaryota > Metazoa > Chordata > Mammalia > Chiroptera > Phyllostomidae > Macrotus > Macrotus californicus. The sequence continues at coordinate 35,309 of VMDR010000886.1, read as the reverse complement.
TGGACCAGAGGGGAAGCCCCCTGAGGTCAGGGCTGTACTGTTTACTGCCTGGGCCCATTGTATGCCAGTATCCCACACACCTAGCAGAGGAACTGGGCACTATACACCCCATTAATTCCTGCTCATTTTTCTGCCTCAGCTTGAAATTACCTCCCCAGGGAGTCTTCCTGGACCTGCAGACTGCAGGTGAGTCTTCCTCACCCTCCAGAGCTACCCTCTTTTGTCACAGGCTCCCCTTTTCCCTTTCCTTTTCCTCATCACTCTTGTCATCTCTTGTCACTGGTTGTTTCATGTTGCGATTATTTGACAGTGAATCTCTCCACAAGGTAGAGATCATGTCTGTCATATCCCCAGTGTTAGAACAGCGTCTAGCACAGAGTTAATGTTCCATAAACACTTGATGCGCAAACGAAAGGGTAAGAAAACAGATGTGAATATACAGTAACATGTGGCTAGGACAGAAGAGGTGGAGCAAGAGGTGCATTGATTCAACAGAGTGCGCAAGGCGGTTACGTACAATTTGACAGAGGCTGGTGACATTCAGCGGCAAGGATCTCACCCATGGAAATAGGGCCAAGACACTCCCCCTGGAGAGAGGGGAGCTTCTCTCCTTTTCATTCCCTGCCCACGCCCATGGCCGAGCACAAGCCGGCCAGGGGAGAGGACGTGGCACTCTGAGCTGGCCTTTGGAGAAGCCAGGCCAACTCAGAGATCAAGGCCCGGTGGCACATTTGCCCCTGGCTCTCCAGTCGTATTTAATTACCACCACTATTAATTCACAACAGTGGTTCTCTTTTAAACCAGTGTGGCGCTAAAAACAGTGTTTCAATATTGTGTAAAAATGGAATCTAGAAACTATTTGCTAGGTTCTACTTCCTGCCCAGAGCTCTTTGTCACTGCAAATCATTGTGAAGCTGAATGTTTGGCAATGACATTGCCCATTGCCAACTGGCCTCTCCACTCCCTCCCTCCAGCTCCTTTTGTCTGAGAATCTCTATCTTAAACCACTTCACATGCAGTCATTAATTTTCACAGCACTCCTGCTAAGATGATTCTATTACTTCCATTCAACCAGAGAATCAACCAAGAAGCCAAATTGAGTGATTTGCTCGCTCAGGAAATTAGTGGCGTGACTGGGGGAAAACACAGCAGCTCTGATTTTCAAGGCCTTGTGCCCAAATACCACCCTGATATCTTTGGCCTTTGTGTGGTAGGTAAGGGCCTGAGCTCTTGCACCTGTCAAGGCGGGGCTCTCAACTCCTAGCTCTGCAATTTCCTTGACAAGGTTTTCAACCTCATTAGGTGCCTGTAAATGGGGGATAATAAGACCCTCATTTCATAAAGTTGTTGTGAGGATTAAATATGGTAATGTATATGGAGCCCTTAGCACAGTAACAGGAACAAATGAAGAATTATGTTATTGTTATTATAAACACCTGGAAGGGAATATCCCTCATCCAGCCCCCTCCCATAATCTTTTCCTCATCACATCAGAAAATGAATATGGCATACCTGTAGCTGTGCCGTACAATACACGCATTTGCAGATAAAGTCTGCCATCGGGCTATTCCTGAGCACATTCCTGGAGAACTCCTACATCAATAATTATCGAACTATTTATTCATGGGTGCATCCATCCACCCATCTATCCATGTACCCACCCATCTGTTCATCTGTCTATCTATCAACTCATCCATTCACTTATCCATTTATTCATCTACCCACCCACCTACCCACCCATTCATGTTCAGTGAATGTAGAAAGCAACTATCATGTGTAAATCCTGTGCTAAGTGCCATGGGATATACTAAGACAATAAAGACATGGTCTCTGCTCTCAGAGCTACAAATCCAGACAATTATAAGAAATTATAAAGCAATATGGACTATAAAAAGTGTCATAAGAGAAGTTATTGAAGGTGAATGAAAAGCATGTTCACGTAGAAGGTAGGATGCAGCAGGAGTCAACCTACCACATGGACTTAATGTCTCCATTGCAAAGGGCCCTGGAGGAAGCTGGGCTGGGATGCAGAGTCCCCTGGGTTAGGACTCTCCCTTGAGCTGGGGAGAGTATTCTGGATTATCCAGATGGCCCAATGTGATCATGAAGGGCGTTCAGATGGGACAGCCTTAGCTGGCTACAGAGAACCAGAGAGAAGCAGCAGTGGACAAAGAAGCACCAGATGACCCATTGCTGGGGCTGACCAGGACCAAGAGAGCTGCAGAAGCTGGAAAGTTTAAGCAAACATGTCCCCCTTCACGGAGCCTCCAGAAGGAACAGAGGCTGTCCACCCCATGACTTGAGTCCACGAAGACCTTTGTTAGCCTTCTGACCTGCACAACTGTAAGGTAAAAAAAAATCATACTGTTTTAAAACACTAAATTGCAGTAATAGAAAGTTAAAGCAATGTACATTATTTTCATTTCATGCTAATGATCGCAGCCCTCGAAATGAATGCAATTCAGATGGACTGGTGACACCCTCCTGCAGACCATTAGCCAGAATTCAAATAAGCCCTGGCCTAATGGGGACTCTGCAGGAGTCCACCGAAGTTCAAATGCCTTGGGGTGAAGGAGACATGCAATTAATTCTCATCTTGCATTTCCTGGTCCTGATTTATTAACTGAGCCGATATGTACCTGTCCGGCCAGGCATGACATCACACAGGTATTATCCTTGTCAGAGACATTACCTTCCCTGCCCCTTGCTCCACTGATGCTACAGTCAGTGTATCCACCCAACTCCAGGCCAGCACCTCTCCCCCAACACACACACACAGACACAGAAACACACACAGAGACACACACAAACACACATATGGATACACAGATACATACAGCCACACACAGAGACATGCACACAGGCACACACACACACTTCTCCCTCTTCTGAAAAAAGCAGCCCAGGTTTTGAAAAGCATTCCCTCCCCCAATGCTCTCATGTCCCTTGCCCCAGGGTTTGTGAATTTTTCCTGTTCTAAATGTTTCATCATGTTATAAAGTCTTGGATGCTTAAAGGAACAGTAGGCTGTGGTGGTGGATATTTGAGCCTTACAGTGAAGGAACACATTGGATTTTCTTTCCCTAAGGAATGCTGAGAATTTCATGGATTTTGGCAATGAGTCCGTGATACACACTATTCACATCCATTTCACTTCATTGGAAACACTTCAGACTTCAGACTTTGAGTTGTTGAGATGCTCTGTTTAATATTCCAATTCCTGTTGTCTGTCTTCATTTGTAAACACTATGTGTTAGCCATTACCCCAGGTGCTGGGCATACAGTGGGGGTTCTGAGCTGAAGATACAGATTTCCAAGCCATTGCCCAATGGTCAGCACTTGAAGTCACTGAACTTATTAAGGTCGGCACCCAGGAGGATTGCATAGATGGAGAGAAGAAGGCGGGGCCACACAGAGCCTCGGAGAGCTCCCACCTTTAGACGTCCAGCAGAGGAGAAAGACTTAAGACAGAGGAAGTTTTTACGATCAGAGGAAAACCAGCAGAGTGTGTGGTATCACAGAAGCCAAAAGAAGAAAGTCTTTCAAGGAAAAAAAAGGATGGTTAGGGGTACCAAATGCTGCTCACAGCTCAAGTAAGGTAGACACAGAGAGAGACAAACACCACATGACTTCACATATACGTGGAATCCGAAGAACAAAAACAAAGAAATAGACACAGACTCACAGAAACAGAGAACCAACTAATGGCTGGTTGCAACCTCAAAGGGGTTAGAGGGCTGGGTGAAAAAGGTGAAGGGATTAAGAAGTACAAGTTGATAGTCACAAGATGTAAAGTGCGGCAGAGGGAATATAGTCAATAATATTGTAACAACAGTGTACCGTGCCGGGGGTACGATAGAATTATCGAGAGATCACTTCAGAAATTATATAAATGTCTAGCCACTATGCTGCACACCTGAAACTGATATACTATTGAATGTTAACTGTCACTTAAAGTTTTTTTAATATTTTTTTAAAAAGAACAGATTGGTGGTCGTTGGTCTTCGTGACACAAAGGTGATCTTGACATGAGCAATGGCAAGCGGTAGAAGCCCAGTTGCAGGGGCTGAGACAGAGAACGTAAAAGAAAAGGAGCAGAGACATAACTCAGAAAACACGTTCAATCTACTACTGTAAAGGTCAGCAGCTAAATGGGGCGGGAGCCTGAAGCAGATGTGGAGTCACAGAGAGTGGCCAGAGTTGGTGTGGCCCTGGATAAAGTGGGCGGTTACAACTAGACCAGGACACAGTGAGAAGGAACGGGCCCAAAGCCCAGGCAGAAAAAGCAAGAAATGTGACCCGCAGAAACAGAAGGCGGGGCGGTAAATATGAATGCAAAAGCTGGTTGGTTGGTGGATATGGCAGTAAGATTTCCTATCTCACTAAGTCTTTGCTCTCGAGAAGTATGAAGCGACGTCATCACTTGCCTTTGGAGCATCTTTATTGTGTGAGTTAGTAGAAAGGCTGCTGCTTGTTTGGCAAAGACACTAAGTAGAAGGCTTGCCTGAGTATTTGGTGCAGACACTGGTTATTTATCAAGAAAGCCACTTATCCTGTTGGGGAATATGTTTCTTAACTTTTCAACAGGAATGATAACTATTATATTGATCAGATATTGGAGAATTTGCCTTCGAGATTTCTGCCTCTAAAAATATGACTATCCAGAGATCCAGAGATAACTGAAACACCGAGTAAATTTAAAATATGTTTCAAAGTGAATGGTAGAGCTGAAAGTAAGGACAGTTCTCAGAGACTAGAAGCATTAAGAAAGTCAAAAGCAAAATGGAATAAATGAACAAACAAAATAAAAACAGACTCATAGAAACAGAGACCAGAGGGATGGTGACCAGAAGAGAGGGAATGGGAAGGGCTGAAAAGGACGAAGGGGAATATGGTCAATAATATTGGGATAAGTTAGCACTGTGACAAATGATCTGGAATTAGTGGGGTAATTACATCGTAAGGCATAACAATGTCAAATCACTATCTTGTATTCCTAAAACTAATATAACTAATATAATATTGCATAGCAACTATACTTAAAATTTCTCAAAATCCTCAAGAAGAAAGAAAAAGGAAAGGAAAAGAAAGAAAAGCATGAATTCAGGGAGGCAAGTTGCTGCTGGACCTGGCCTCGTTTTGTGTTGTCTGCTGACCACTGGGGATAAAGAGCCTCGGTTTTAACAGACTCCAGGCCTGCAGGGCAAGAAACAATGCCTGGGCGACAGCAGGATGAGAAGGCAAAAAAAGGAGAAAAATAAGAAGGAGGAGAGGGAGGGAGGGAAAGAGGAAGGGAAGGCGGTGTAAATAAATCTAGGATGTCAAAAGGGAAACACTCTCCAGGGGTAAACTTTTTAAAAAATTACCACAGAGGGAAATAAGTAATATAAGTCTATCTTGTCCTGGGCTCTTGATGGAGAGAGAATTTTCATTGAAAAGTGGGGTAAAAAGTCTACTCTGAGAATATCTAACTATAAACCCATATTTGAAATGATTTGGGGCTGGAATTCACTCTAAAAATTGTAAGCCAAAAATTTAGTTAAAGAGAAATGGACTTCAACCCAGTTTTCAATGAATTCCTACACTAAAGGTCCAAGAAACCGGCACCGAGAGAGAGAGAGAGAGAGAGAGAGAGAGAGAGAGAGATCCCACACACAAAGGAAAACAAGCCACCACAGAGACAACTTGCAAAATCAGACAACATAAGAATACAGATAATAGGATTATTGCGTGAAAATATAAAATATTGACTTGAAGCGGGGGAGGGGGGTGGGATTGGCTGGGGTGGAGGGTGGGGGGAAAATGCAAACTGTAATTGAACAACAATAAAGTAATTAAAAATAAATAAATAAATAAATAAATAGAAAAAATATTGACTTGACATGTTTAAAAAATAAAAAATAACAAGGTGAAAAAAAATCTACAGGTCTGCTATACAACCTGTGCTTATAGTCAACTTCACTGTACCATACGCTTCCAAATTTGTTGAGGTAGCTCATGTGTTATGTGTTTTTAGCACAATAAAGGAAATGAAAGAGGGTATCGAAAAGTTGGCAGAGAAATAAGAGACTGTCAATTATATACAATCAGGCAAGTTTGGATTTTAAACTAAGGTCAATTAGAAAGTTAAGAAACAAATGCTAAAGTAACTAGTCAGAACTGAACAGAAAATTAATGAATTTAAAGACCAAGCTGAATAAAATACCAAAAAGGTAGTAAAAAATGACAAAAAGATGAAAGCGATGGTAAGAGGCAAGGGGTGGAAGGAAAAGTTCTAATATAAATCTAAAGGGAGCAGCAAAGCAGATTATGGAAGGAATGGAGAAGGGAAAATGAAAAGATAACGCACGAGATCTTTCCAGAGTTCATTAATGACAATGACCCTCTGATTCTTAAAGCCCAGGGACCACCAACATTGTCAGAGGAAGCTGTACCCAGACCCCTCAGAGCAAGACTGCACAATCGCCAAAGAAACACCTAGAAAAAGGATAGAAAACCTACGAAGGAATTAGCCCAACCACGGACTCACAAAGAGCAATGACAACTGAGACAAAATCACAGACACCTCTCTCTCCAATAAGAGGGTGAAATTAACATCATTTCAAATAAAAAAACCTCCAAGACAAATTATTACCAACAGTAAAGGACTTCCAAAGGACGCACTTCAGAAAGAAGAGTCAGAAGAGAATAAAATGACTGTCAGGAAAAAATGAGGAGTAAAGAAAATAACAAGCATACGGGTAAACAAAGTACAAAATAATAAAATAAATAGAGTGTCCAATTGGCGACATTAAAAAGGGAGACAGAAGTAAAATATTAAATCAAAATGGCCTATGAGTCAGAAATAGGCAATTTGGTAAGTGACCTCACGCTGGGAGCATCAGATTCCCCCCCTGGAAATGTTAAGTAGTGGCCATTTTCAAAAAGTTTTCTGGAATCGAGTTGCTTGTAGCTCAGGTTGGTTTTGGACATCTCACTCAAAGCGATGGTTACATTTTCGGCGAACACAGTTTCGAAATGGTGACACTTTGCTGCGGACCCAGAGCATTTAAGCAGCTACACCAAGGACAGGAGATCCCCGAACTCCCCCGTGCTTGCTTTTTCCATTTTCATCTCCATTTAATTTCTAAGAGCAATGAGATAGCTGCAATGGCAGCCATCTAAGTGGCTGTATATTTTGTCCCAAATGCCCTGAAATCATCCTGAGTTATTATGTAAATACCCAAATCTGCTCATTATGTAGTTACGGGGGGGCGGGGGGAGGCTCACCGGTCCTCCTGCCTGTGCTGTCGCTGAAGATGAGATCATGAGCAAAGGATTAGCAGTGTCATGTCTGAGGGGCTGAAACAATAATTTGAGTCTTCCAGATGAGCTCAAGGTAATTTTAAATAAATTCCAGGGTTTTCCTGATGATAGCCCTTGGTTCGGTCCGAGCTGCCGTGAAAGAGACGCTAATTGGATGAGGTCACTTTTAATGTGAAACATGACGCATGGCAGGACCTCCGTAAACAGCAGCTATTACCATTCTTAGTATAATTTCGGTAGAAATAAAGTGAACACAGAACGCTTGACCCCCATGATGGACTGCGGGTCTTTGGAGATTTTGGTTCCCTCCCAGCTGTGGTCTGCAACTTTCCAATGCCACAAAACTTAAGTGGCAGAGAGACACTTAGTCATTACTGCGTCAGCTTTCTGGGAATCTCGAGTTCATTGCATCCATAAACAGTCAGAGAGCACTTAGTATATGATGGTCAGTGATCACACAAAAATGTGTAAGATGGGATCCTTCCTCTTAAGGGGTTCCCATCCGGCCACTGTGACTGGTAAGATTAATGTCTGGACCGAGGTTCATGGGCACCTGCCCGGTGCTCAGCACCATGCTAGGGCCTGAGGACACAAAGATGGACAAGGTGCAGAAAGCACCTCCAGGAGCTCACCCTGTAGTGGAGAACACAGACAGTTGTAAAACCTCTGATTTCAGAGCATCACAGCCGTAAAAGAGCTGTGCCCTCGGCCTGGGGAATTCAAGATTTGGGAGTTTGACTCCTCCTCACTGGAGGAGTAGAAAAGATTTAAAGGAGCTGGCATTTGAAATGGGCCTTGAAAGATCAATAAGAAAAGAGGAAGATGCATCCCAGACCGAGGGGATGGCGTGGCAACAGCCCAGCGCCGCGCGGAGATGTGCCAGGTTGCAGGAGTGGGTGACAGCGTTTGCTGTGTGGCTTGACTGTCCAACACACAGGTGAAAACTGGAAAAAACTTAGGCTGAGGAGCTAAACTGAGGGGCAGTTTAGGATAAGTCTACCAACCTCTATGAAGAATTTAAACCTATCTTGGAACAATAGGAATCAACAGGGAATTTGAAGCAGGAGATTGCCATAGTCATTTTTTTTTAAATGGCTTCAGGAGGACAGTGTTAAAGTTAGCCCAGAGATGAGAGAAACTACAGATCAGGAAAAAAAAAAAAAAAAAACAGTTTAGAGGCCATAGCGATTGTCTAGACAAGGCAAGATGACGTGGGAATGCCGCCAAATATACGGGAAGAACTGTGACCAGACAGGCAGCAGACTGAATGTGGTAGAAGTCTGAGAGGATGGAGGACCGTCTAACCCAAGAAAGCGAGGGGGCCGTTTAACCACTCTCGGAGGGAGAAAGTACAGGACGGAGGGCAGGTTTGGGAGAAAAGACAAGTTCTGTTTAGCAAAATTTAAGTTTTACATGCTTATGACACCCCCGAGCAAGGACATGTCTGGTAGGCCATTCGAAATATGTGGGTGATATTTGGGGCAGATAAAAATTCGGGAAAAATTGAAGGAAGGTGGTCAAAAAGCACAAACTTCCAGTTACAAGATAGATGAGTACTAGGGATGTGTGTACAACACACTGACTATATTAACACTATCATGTGTGAACATAAAAGTGATTAAGAGAATAAATCCTAAGAGTTCTCAGCAGTAGGGAAAAACGTTTTTTTTCTTTTGTTCTTTTGTTTTTCTTTGTCTTATACCCATATGAGAAGATGGACGTTAGCTGAATCTATTATGGTTACCATTTGACAATATATGTACATCAAACCAGCATGCTGTATGCCTGAAACATACAGGGACGTATGTCAGTTATTTCTCAGTAAAACCGGGGGAAAGTATGCAAGGTTGTATGTTAATTATATCTCATAAAGTTGTAGAACAGTTTTTTAATTAGAGAAAAAGGGGAGGGGCAAGGGAGATAGATTTCAATGTCAAATTACATTGTATTACTATGTTCTCTTGGAAAGACATTGTCAGAATGAAAAGATACTCTTAGGGATTTTGTCACTTACACTAAACACATGGATGGTCTGCTGAGGTGACTTCTAGGTCAACTAGACATATTGACACTGTAAGCAAAGAACCTCCTGATTGGCTATCTGGGTGGAGAGTCTCAGGGCTTCCCAAAGCCAGCATATGTCCGGCTAACAATGATCCGTCAAAACTGGCCTAGTGTTTCAGAAGCCATGCTCTTCCAAACCAGAAACAAGAAGAAATAAATCACTAAAAATAATAGCTAACATTTTTTAATTGGGGAGAGTGATTGCTGAAACTGTGGATGTCTTCTGGTGAAGCCAAGATTTTAAACAAACAAACAAAAACAGAATGTAGGAAGTAGACCAAAGGAACCTGAGGATCTGTCCAGAGCAACCAAAGCTCATTAGACCGGTCGCATTCCAGAGAAGCCACAGTGCCCTTCCCTCGGCTCTCGTCGCTGTGGGCAATGACGGTAAATATACCCAATGGGTCCCCCTATTTCCCAATCTCTTGTCCAAGTAAAAAATGCTCAGGATACCCTTCTCCTGCTCATCTGCTATTAACTTTATTAAGCCGTGACGAGCCACAATCTTAGGATTTGGGAACTTTCACATACATCCCCGAATTGGAATCCTTTGAGGTTTGGAGGGGATGCTGCAGAACCAACCACAGAAAGTGTGTTGGTGCACCAAGAAGCCCAGAGAGATGACACGAACCCAGGACAGAAAGCCTATGGCTTCTCTTTGTGAGGGCTGCCCTTCTTGTCCCTGCATTGTCTCTTCAAATTGTACAAGTATCCATAGCTGGAATAGCCAGCACGATGTTCCCACACTGGCTTGCCTTGCGAAAATGCTATGGAAGGCTGAATTGAGGTCATTTTCACCGTCTCCCCCACAACATGGTTTTCTTCCTCATAACTGTCTTTCCCCTTGAAGACCAGAGCAGCCTGGAAGACAATGGCATTCAAATAGACAGTGATGTTGGAATGATGTCTTTTTGCTCCTGGTTACATTTCCTGCTTTCCCTTATCTCTGTATTTATGCCCCTGAAATATTTGAAACTCAACGATAATGAGGCAAGATCCAAGTTCATGCCCCCAAATACCTTCACATCTTCTTGAAAAAACTAGAAATCCTGACATTCCTCTGCAAGTAGTTTATTCTCTACCTGTTAAATGATGGTTAGTTGGGATGGCAAAAAATTTAAATAGATCATTAAAATTGTTTGCTATGCATTAGCACTTTTCAAATTGGAGTACGTGGTACCCAATGACACAAGCTGTGGGCCAGATGATTTATTAAACCACAAGATAAAATTATTGCTTCTCTTTGAAACTTCAGTTTTACTTGACAAGAGGAAGGAGGGTTTTGTCTTAATACTAAATAAGCACAACTATATTAAGGAATAGACTGCCAAGTTTGCATGGGTTTTTTTCCTTTTAAGATAAAAGATGAGACTTCAAAGAAATTTCAGAGTTCCACACAGACTGCTTTCCGCCTCCTAAATCTAGAGGCAAAATTTCCTCTTTTGCCACCAGAGCATTTCACATGCTTGGGAAAAGATTCTCGCTGCCTTGAAGAATAAGATGGGGGGTGGGGGGCAGAGAGCTCACACTTCAGTCTGGCAAAAAGCAGATGTGTGGAGGATGAGATAGGTACCATCTACATGAGAACATTGAGAACCAGCACACACTGGTTAAAGGATGAGGGGGTACACCTAGAGCAGAGACCAGGGAAGACTTCACCCCCACTTGTTGTAAGTCCTTGGGTTGAGTATGTCATTTCCCTGAGCCTCAGTTTCCTCATCTGTAAAATGAAGTGGTAGCACTACAAGAAAAGTCACAAGCTCTTTAAAATTTGTGAATCGCTTCCAACATTTGGAACTTAGATTTCAAATAAAATCCTAGATTGTTGCCTTCTCTTTAAAAATGAGAACATTTCACCACCGAAGCCTGCAGCATCTTCACGTGGCAGCTCTGTAGTGGAGTGGAGTGAGCCTTGGTTAGACAAGGACCTGGGCCCCACCACCTCCTGGGCTCTTACCTGGGCCCAGGTCACTCACCACGCTGCCCTGAGGTGTCCAGCCCAGCAGCCCCTTGTCACTTGAGGTACTTAAATTTAAATTCAAACAAACTAAAGTAAATAAACTTAAATGTGCAATGCCTGGACAGTTCTGAGGGTCAAGAGTTACTTGCGGCCAGTGGTCAGTACCCTAGACATGGCAGATGTAGGGCATCGCCATCAACTCAGGACATTTCCCCTGACGGGGCTGCCCTGGCTCAGTGACACCTGGATCCTCATGACCCTGATGTCCCAACTTCCGTGTGGGAAACCCCAGCAGTAGGGATCACAGCTACTGCACAAGTGCCCCTTTTTGTTGTAAAAGTCCATCCTCTGCAACCTGTTGCCATAGATGGAGACACATTCTTGAATCAAGAGTATATGTGGACATACAGGTGGCCAATAGACACATGAAAAGATGCTCAGTGTCACTAAACATCAGACAAATGCAAATTAAAGCCACAGTGAGATAGCACCTCACACCTGTCAGAATGGCTGTCGGCAATAAGTCAACAAACAAGTGCTGGCGAGGATGTGGAGAAAGGGAACCCTGCTTCTCAGTTGGTGGGAATGCAGACTGGTGCAGCCACTGTGGAAAGCAGTGTGGAGATACCTCGAAAAATTAAAAATAGAATTGTATTATGACCCAGCAATTCCACTTTGGGGAATTTATCTGAAGAAACCCAAAATACTAATTTGAAAGAATATAAGCACCCCTATGTTCACTGAGGTGTTATTCACAATCGCCAAGATAAGGAAGTGGCCCAAGTGCCCATCCATAGATGAGTAGATAAAACAACTAAGGGACATTTACACAATGGAATACTACTCAGCTGTTAAAAAAAGAAGAAAATTTTACCCTTTGTGACAGCATGGGTGGACCTGGAGAACGTTATGCTAAGTGAAATAAGCCAGTCAGAGAAAGACAAATACCATGTGATCTCACTCATGTGTGGAACCTACTGGACAAAATGACCTGACAAGTGAAACAGGGACAGACTCATAGATGGAGAGCAGATGACAGCTAGTGGTGAGGGGAAGGTTAGGGGGTGGAGGGATGGGGGAGAAAGAACTCACTCATGGTCATGGACAACAGGGTGGAGATTGTGGTAGGGGCAGGTGGTTGGAGGTGGACGAAGGTATAACAGGAATGAATGGTAATGAAAAAATACAATAAAAAATGAACTATTAAAAAAAGAGAGACCATGTGACGTCCACTGTGCCAGGTGTGTCGATTTGCTTCCCCAGGGACCAGTTGGGGGTGCATGGCTGGAAGCAAGCAGCTTTGTGGTTCTGCTGTTCACTCTCTGCCACGTCCCACATCACCCCGCTGCACCCCAGTGGGAGTGACAGTCCCCATTCTCTTCTTAAGGAAAGGGAAATTAAGACAGATGTGCAAATGGGCCTCTTTCACAGGTACTCCCCCGCCCCCCCAAAATTAGGGCAAATCTAAAAGCAATTAGGCTGTGGACGCATCATCATTGAATCAGCAAAAGAAAGTTTGCCTCCGGCACAGAGGCTGCAAGGGGAGTGGCAGGTGTGAGCTGCGCTGATGCGTAATTACAAATGAGCTGGAGTCCTCCACCGTGTTCCCTGCAGCCAGCCTCTCCGGGAGCATGGTCTGGCCACACCTTGTGAGCAGTTAACAAGCTGCTGTGTGCACCAGGCAGCAGCCAAATGGCCTTTTTCCTAACACCCTGCGTCTCATTGGCCCCAAGGAATCAGCAAGTGACACATCCCTTTTCACTTTTACACGGACTGCAGAATTCACATCTGAGATATACCAACACCACCCTCTTGGAAGTGGGGATTTGGTGACTTGACACTATTGAGACCCTACCCAAGATAGGAGGGACAGCAGTGGCTTTCAATGCAGCCAATAGCCTATAAAAGAAAATACCTTGCCTGAGCATTTCCCTGCCCAGTTAGGTGAGGATTCTGGGAGTTGGGCCCAGGAATTGGTAGGTTTTGCAAATGTCCCAGAGGATTCCTAACATGTAACAAGATTGAGAATCCCTGGCTTTTGTCATCTCGGGTCCCATTCAACCCCACTGTCCACATCCTGCTGTGAGATCTGCAGGGAGACAAGATGCTTCCCTGACTAAATGGACGGTCACAGCACTGACCTGTCATGTGGTGATCACAGGACAACCTCTTATGAGGGGTCAGCATCAAAGACACTGGGTGCAAGGAGCCCAGAAGCTTCTGCATCTTGCCCAAGAACCAAGAGAAGTTCTGCCCTGTTATTTCTAGGTTCCAGCTTTGGAAAAGAGAACAGGAAGCCTAGATGTGGGAATTGCGTTGTGCCCTGAGCGTCAGGGCCAGGAAGAGGTGGGAAGGAGGTAATGAGAGGAATTCGAGAAGCTGGAGGAGAAGAAAATAAAATAATTCCCCGTGCAGCTGCTAAGCCATGAAATGGAGAGGGGGACGAGAGAGAAAGGGCAGTTAGCAATGAAGGATGTGACAGGCGCAGATCTGGCGGCCAGGGATGGCGACAGCTGCCCACTTTCTGTGTGCGGTGTCGGATTAAGCACATGTCCTCACATGTCCAGTGTGAGGCCCGACCAGCGCAGATGTCAGATGAAAATATGATCACCTGTGCTTGCGTTAACACTGGCCGGGCAGGGCTCCACCAGCAACTCCGTCAGGGCAGAGGTTGTTTTGGAAAAATCCAGTCAATCGGCATGGGCCGTGCTGCCTGGCACCGTCCCTGCATATCTAAGAAGCAGCGAGATACGGGGCGTCTAGTGTTACCAGCTCCTCACACGCAGGCTGGCTCAGCGGCCACGTCTGCATGGCTGTCCTCCGCTGACCCAGGGGTAATCTCTCCCTGGTTAAGTTTTCCCTCCTGATATCTCAAGCAGATGGCTCAACATACTAAATCTTTCTACGTGACTCTGTACACACGGGGAAGTGTGGGTTTGTTTTGGTATTTGCTTTTTTTTTTTTTTTTTTTTGGAAGAGGTGTGACGAACAAAATAATGTGTCGGTTGCTCTCCATGCCTTGCCAGAAATAGCCAGGCTTTTCCTGGGATCCAGGCCTTTCCTAGAACTGGTTCGCTGGCGCTGTTGGCGGCGCTTGCAACATGCTGACTTTTCTGCCAGTCTTTAGACATTTGAGAGCCTTTCCTGAAGAGTGAGCTATGTGGGCTGTCCCTCCCTACCCAGGGGCCACAGTGCTGCCCTGAGCTTGGTGCTGGTCGCTGCTCCTCACCCACAAGCCAGGCCCCATCCCACAGGGGGCCGTGCCTGCCTTTATGCCTGGGCCACTTCATGACGTTTTAACTCCTTTTCCCAAGTAGAGGAAAGGAATCAACTGTGCACCACATGGGTACAGTGACCACGTGCGGAAGTGCTTACGAAAAAGGGTTCACAAAGGCAGAGTCTCCGGCCACAAAGAAAAAGATCAGGTTCGGTGAAAAATGTATGATTCCTGAAACATAAATAGAGCCTCAGGTAGGGACAAAGCATAAAAGGCCCATTCTTCCTAGGCAAGGCTCTCAGACTGGTCCAAGGGGAGAAGGAGCCGCAGAGGCGGTCTCTTCCAACAGCTCTCAGACCTGCTGCCGCATCAACAGCCTGCAGAGGTTTTGTCCTGATCTCACCCCAGAAGCAGAACTCAGGGGTGAGACCACCCTGGGGTGGGGATTTCTCCTTAGTGCCTCCGCGTATGCAGTCTGGCACTCAGGGATTCCTGAGTGGGGCCGAGCTGAGACCGAAATCTCAGCTGGTGCCTCAAGGGTGTCCCGAACTTGACTGTGCACATGAATCAGCAGAGGGGCACCTTGAGACAAGGCAGACACTGACTCGGGAGGTTGGGGCGGACGTGAACGTCTCCCAGAAGCGGCGTGTGATGCTGCTGGTCACACTCAGGCCCTGTTCCTAGCCCTGTAAATACTAGATGAGTCACATTCCAGTTAGCCTCTACTCTTTCTAAGATCTAGATTAAAGAGCCAACATAGTGGACAGGTTGGACGGAAATGACCGCTGTTTTTACTAGTTTCTGTGTATTCCTGAGCAAGTCACTGAACCTCTCTGATCCTTTATTTCCTCAGGTGTTAAAATGGACACGAAACTAACCACTACCTTACCGAGTTGTTGGATTCCTTAGATGAGACAGGTAAAATTGTTCTGTAAACACTACAGAACTACGGAATGAAGGAGTTTATTATAACAAGCTTGTCCTTTGAGAGATACCAACATTTGCCCTGAAAACGGCGCTCATTATGCATGCACATTTTTATCATCCTTTCTTCTCCCAGGGGGAGCCTGGGAGTATGCGCACGGGCAGTAGATGAGTCTTATTTCCTACAAGGTTTTGCCTCTCCGTGTGTATGTGTTTGCATGTGTATTGTGTGTTATCTGTGTGTGTTTGCATGGGTATTATGTGTTATCTCTCTCTGTGTTTGTATGTGCATTGTGTGTTATCTCTCTGCATGTGTTCATATGTGTACTACATGCTCTCTGTGTTTGCATGTGTATTATGTGTGCTGTGTGTGGCATGTGCCATGTGTGTTTTTGTGTGTTGCATGTGCTCTCTCTGTGTTTGCATGTGTGTTGTATGTGCTTTCTCTTTGAGTGTTTGCATGTGTATTGTGTGTTATCTCTCTCTGTATGCGTACACACGTGTAGTGTGTGCTCTCTGTGTTTGTGTGTGTATTGTGTATGCTCTGCATGTGTCATATGCTCTGTGTGTGTGTGTTGTGTGTGCCTTCTCTTTGAGTGTTTGCATGTGTATTGTGTTTGTGTTCTTTATGTGTGTGTTCATGTGCATTGTGTGTGCTCTGTGTTTGCATGTGTATTGTGTGTATGCTCTATGTGTGTTTGCAGGGTACTGTTTGTGTTATCTGTGTGTGTGGTGTGTGCTCACTGTGCATTTGTGTGTGCTGTGTGTGTGTGCTTTCTTGCCTGCGGGAAAGAATTACAAGGCACTTCTTAAGCAGGAGGATACAAGAATGCAGAGCAAATGTTCTAAAGCCGCAGCCAAATTGGTAGCTTTTCTTGTTCCTTTCCACTGTGTTAACACACCCTTCACCAAAACAAAATGGAACCATGGCCTAGCCAACTGGATCTCAATGTTCTCCGCAGCTGTGTGACGTGTCCCTGCTGGGGAAGTCCCGCAGCCGCGGCTCATATCTGGCTTAGCCAGGGAGGTCGCCCCTTCAGACCCTACCCCTGTGTGTGGTTTTCCCACTGCACATTGACATGTCTGGCCAACCCCAGTCATGCCAGGCATGTATGTTCATCCCCAAAGGAAATGAAGCCCTTGGCAGAGCCCGCCACCACATTCTGGAAGCCATCGCCGAAGTTGCGCAAACACATTTGGCACACACTGAAGGGACCAAGCCGTTCTCTGGGTTGAATCGCAGAAACAAAATGTACTTGTCCTACTTCCGAGATCATGTCTGAGGACTTGGCTCCCTCAGCTGCCGAGGAACTGCCTCTTTGCTGACGTCACCCTGCCATGGAAGACAAACATCTTTGGGTTCACCAGTTCAGAACCAGAAGGGAGAGAAGGTGGGGATCAAAGGGAATCAAACCAGGTGTGGCTTTGTTGGGACAACTTAGAAAAAAATACACCAATTCTTACAACTAAAGCATCTTCATGTGGAAAGGTATTGGCACCGTTGCTGGGGAGGGCCAGGTGGCTGAACTTCGCCCCAGTGAGGGTGGCTGGCAGCGATGCCACTTTGTTAAGTGGCGTTTCCCAGGACTCCTGGGGCTGCCACCCACACCTCCAGAAACCCCAGCCCCCAGAGGCCCAGGAGGGCATTTGACACCCAAACCATATGGGAGAAGTCATTTCCAGGGACAGCTCGTGCTTGCTTGCATGTCACTCTGCGTCATGTCTCAGACTTCCAGCCAAGTCCAGGGGGCCCCACTGGTCCTGAGCACCTTTCTCAGCTCCAGGTCTCTCTTGGCACACAAAGTGCCCAGGTGGCTGCGGATTCCTCAGAGATTCGTTCTAGAGAAGAATCTTCTTTCATTGAAACAAAAATAGGATCATCTTTTCCACATCCATATTTTTCACCTCTAAAATCTGGAATTTGTATGAAACCAGACCTCCCAAGGACCTAATGTTTCAGACTGTGTGGTCCCCCTTGGGCTTTGTGGCCAGAATAAAAGCCACCATGAAATGAGTCCTGGTGGTCACAAGAGTCAGATACCCACGACTTGTGGAGATTTGCTTCAGGAAGTTTCAAGAAGACAGTGACAGAGAGGGACTTTGCTTTACATCCTTCAGGAAGTGATCGGCTGGTCTGTGGGTTCACCCCGGGGTGCACCAGGAGCTCTTGAATGCTTTTTTAAGTTCTGATAACCGAGTCTTGCACCAAACTAAGTGAATTGGAGTCTCTGAGGTGGGCCCAGCATTACTGCTAAAAGCTCCAAGGTCAAGTCTAATGGACAGCTGGGCCTGAGAAACCACAGCTCTCATCAAATTCTCTTTCTTTTTTCCCCACACAAGATTTTTTTTTCAAAGATTTTATTTATTTATTTTTTGAGAGAGGGGAAAGGAAGAAGGGAGAGAGGGAGAGAAACATCAACGCGTGAGAGATACGTCCTCTCACATGTCCCAACTGGGGACCTGGCCCGCAGCCCAGGCATGTGCCCTGAATGGGAATTGAA
The DNA here is from genome assembly GCA_007922815.1 of Macrotus californicus. Taxonomy (NCBI): domain Eukaryota; kingdom Metazoa; phylum Chordata; class Mammalia; order Chiroptera; family Phyllostomidae; genus Macrotus; species Macrotus californicus. The sequence goes on along the minus strand of VMDR010000886.1, from coordinate 17,338 downwards.
CCAGCAACCTTTCAGTTCGCAGGCTGGCACTTAATCCACTAAGCCAAATCAGCCCGGGCTGCACACACGAGACTACTTTGGCCCAGAGATTTTGAGTGCTTTGAGTAAGATCACACAGAAAATCGGGGCAGAATCAGGACCAGGGCCCAGTGGAACCAACTGCTGGGCCAGGTGCCCCATTGTCACCCCGGCTGAAGCACAAGGACAGTGATTATGTGGAGGTGCAGCCAGGGGAGCTATTCTGATAGCACAAAGTGGGGCTGATTGAACCTGGCTTTCCGCGCCTGCTTCTTGGCAGAGGCTCTTAATAGATTAATCTGAATTCCAGTCCTGCCTCCCCACTGTGGGCCATTGGCAAGCCACTAAGCCTTGCAACACCTCAAATCCCTTGGCTATAAAGTGGGGGCGGGTGGCATCCAGGGTAGGGAGAAGTAATACAATACCTTTCTCCTGAAATTCTGAGAGTTTAGAAACTGTAAAATGCACAGCATTTGGCACATAGTGCAAGTGCTCCAGGAGTGGACCTCTGTTAACGTTATTCACATCATACCTATTTTAATAATTTGTGTTATTAATATCCTCAGGCTTTGTGGCATTAATATCTGAAGCCAGCAGCATGTCATGTGCAGGATACAGGGGTGGGGATTGGCCCTGAGGATGCACAGCAGTAAACAGGCAGAGACTGACACCATCATCCAAAGAAACGTGGCCTTTCTTGACTTCCAAGATGATTTACAGGCTCAAATCCCAGCTGTATTACTTGGAGTGACATCCCCAGTCCTCCTTCCCTTTAGGCCTCTTTAAATACATGGGGTCTCTGTGTTCTCATATTCAGCAGACATGGGAGTAGATAGAGAGAAACTTTGACTCGTCATCACCCTTTGAGGTGAGACTGAATCACACCCAAGTACCCAAATCAGACCCCACACTGCAGCACAAGGAGAAGTACCAGGGATTTTAAAAATCCATCCTCTTCATTTCCCCCAACTGCCTCCCGATTTCAGTACTGATGTTATTGATGCCGTTGTTTCTTGGTCGCCTTGATTAAAAACTTCATTGTTTTCATGATTCCCCTTTGTTTTTCCATTTTTACCTCCCTTATAAAAGAAAGAACTCTCTTCTCTGAATCTGTCCTCCTTCCCCCATTCCAACACTTGTTAACTTTCACTGGAATTATTCTCCTGAACTTTTTGCTTGCTAGAAGTGTGACCTGCAGCTGTGGCAACACCCGAGAGAATGCAGAATCTTGGGTCTCACCCCAGACCTACAGAACCAAACCTGCATTTTAACAAGAAGTCCAGGCGGGGTCCTGTGTGTGACAAAGTTGAGAAGCACTGGCCGGCACTGCCCCATGACCTCACAGAAGTGCTGCCTCATGTCACTCACAAGCTCAACACCTTCAGCTTTCCTTGTTGGGCACCAAAACAGACTCTATTAGTAGTTTAGTAGTTCATGTGTCCACAGGGCTCTCAATTATGAAGCATTTCCACTTCATATCAGCAATTTCATGGTGACCCTCTAAGTAACCCGCATCTGACCACACATGTCCATCTCCCACCTCCACTGTCTGAGACACCATAATGGCTTGCCTAAGTGACCACAGCAGCGTCCTGTCTGGTCTCCTTCTCTCATTCTTGTCCTGCTGCGGTCTCTTCTCGCAGAATAAATTGTGCCCTACCCTTGATTTCCCATTGTCCTTGGAACCGAAAGCATACTCCTTTCCCTAGACCACACAGCCCTCTCTGATCTGCCCTCATTGTCTTAATGAACTTATGTTCTCCCTTCTCTCCCTGCCCTCTGTCCACACTAGCCTTTCTCTGATCCTCACACACAGTCTTGCTGTCAGCTCTGCCTGGAGATCTTTCCCCTAGACCTTCCCATTTCTGGCTCATTTTTATCAGTCATCCACTCTTCCATAAGCCTTCCCTAACTGCCATATTTGAAGAACCAAAGTCAAGCTCTTTACCCTCTCATTACTCTGTACCCAATGCCTGTTCTCCTCGCTTCACCGCAGTGATCGCTATCTAGAATCATCTCCTTTGGGCTAGTCTATGCACGTGGTATCTGGGTCACTGCACCAACACGTCAGTTCTTTGAGAACAGAGCCCTGTGTGCCTGGCTTCCTCTACGTCCCTAGGACTTAGGCACTGGATAAGTGTTTCTTGCAAGAATGATTGACCAACTGCCATTTCCTTTATTTTGATCCTCGCTATAATTTTATGATCACTAGTTCACACATTAATCCACCATTTCATTGGGGACCTCCAATTGTTTAATGATTTACTGAAAGACAGCCAGCTAGTAAATTACAATGTTGTAATCCAACTCAGCTCTCTCACTCTGAGTTTTATGATTTCTGCAGCATGTCCCTCTCTCCCTCTCTCTCTCTTTCTCTTTTATATCAACTATTAAGCCAAGTATTCAAGGACATCCATAATTTATACCTAATTTATCCTTTCCCATCTTTTTTTTTTAATTCTTCCCTACACATTCTCCACATTACAGAAAAGCTCTGTGCTCACTTTTCCCTGAACACAGCTCATACTCTCTGGATTTGGCTAACGCTCTCCCAGTTACCCAGAATGCTTTCCTTTCTCTCAATCTCCCAGCGCATCCATGCCTGGTGAAATCCTACCTTTCTTTAAAGTTCCATAGAACAGACTACAACCCCCCATAGAGAGTATATAACCCAATGTGTTTTCTTCCCATCTTAGATTCCTATAGCCCTTTACCCCTTTCTTAAATCTTCCTTACAATACATCATTGTATCTGGCTTTGTGTCATCAATATATGGTACCCTTGCCCTTCTCCATCTGCCCCTAAATGTCGTTATGATCTCAGAAGGCTCCACGTCTACCCCAGCTCCTTGTCATACTCTTTATAGACTAACATACACACTTACTGAATTCACTTGACCAACATGACAGCATACACAAATGCTTCTCTTAGAAATGTGATGGAAAAGACAGTGTGGCACAAATATGGTCTTCAGATCTATGAAGGAACTGAAGGGACTCGAGGAGAAGAGGAAGAAGAAAATGACTATTGTGTGCTCCTAGAAATGAACTTGTTTCCAGGTTTCAGGAGAGGAACAGAGAACATAAGAACCATATATTGCTCTCCTCTTTAGGGAGATAGAAAATAAGATGAAGGAGAGAGATAAAGTTAAAACAATTGACCTTATCCCCACTGATTGCTGACAAGTAGAGCATAGAGCATGGGAATTCACTCAACGACCCATATGCCTGAGGCCTGAGGCAGCAGCAGCCAAAAGACAGGGTGGTGGTGGCCGCCGAGCCCTGGTAATGAGAAGTAGGACAGGATGGGAACCACTCAAGGGTCTAAAAGAAGACTGTACAGAGCACTGTGATGTCAGCAGCTCTTCTGGACTACAGTCCAGTTTAGGTCCCAAATTGTTTCTGGAGTTTTCTCAAAGGGCCAAGGGCCTGCCTTGGTCAATTTTATCTTTCTCTTTCCATCCATTCCTCCCACCCCCTTCTTCTTTCTCGGGCTTTTTCAGGTTCTTGGGAGCATAATGAAATAATCAGAAAGGTAGGTTTACTGCGAAAGAAATAAAGGTTAAGATTTGGGGCCCTTCAGGTGCCTAAGCTCCGTTGTGCTAGGAACTGCCCGGACTTTTACAGAGCTCTACATAGAAAAGGAAGGCTAGTTTACCAGACTATTTCTAAGAAAATGCTTCTGGCAAACAGACTAAAAAAAACCTGGAAAGAAGGGGCAAGGACCTCTAGGCTTCCAATAGTTTGTTAGAATTTCTTTACTCATTCCAAATAAATACCTAACTTGTCCTTTGGTATCCTTTTTCATGGAAGAGGACCCCCGCACGTCAGAAACAAGAATGAATGACTTCACTCCTTCAACCACTCCGTGTCACAGGGCGCAGTGAATGCTAGGAAGTGAGCGACTGCCTGGCACTGGGGCTACAAGAGCAGACAAGTAGATGTGCTCCTTGCATAGTTGAGGCTTGGAGAACCGTCAGGGTATTAGTGTGCTCTGGGTAGAGGCACATGCCCTAGAATCACTATGCGGAGGGTGAACTCCCCAGGTCAGCTCTGGAAAGAGTTGGTGGGACAGCCCTCCTTCCTGTTTGAATCTCACGTACTTTGTTACAGAAGATGTGGGCATTGATTACCCCATGCTGATTCTTAACCAAGTCAAAACTCCAAGTCACTGCCCTCCCCAAACCCTAAGCCACGTGTGTGCTCACTTACCACACCAGTACAACCCCAAACCAGACAGACTGGATCAGGCAGTATGCAAGGCAGGGCAACTATCCAAGCCACTGGCCACCTTGGGTGATCCACCCATCAGTCATCTACCTCTTTAAAAAATAAATAAACACAGCATCTATTCTGGGGCTTCATTAGAAAACAAAGATTTAATGAATTGGGAAGGATAAAATATTGTGTCAAAAATAATGAGGCTAAGGTAGTCAGGTTATTGTTTCATTCATCACTCGCTTAGCAAAGATATATTGAGCACCTACCACACACTAGAAGTTACATCCATGAACAAAACAGCACTACTATTCTCTTGGAACTGACACCTTAGCAGAAAGAGACAGACAGTGAGTGAGGGTTTGAGGTGAGAAAGAGAAGGGGAGAGAACCTGTGTAGGATGAGGAAGGTCTAGAGGACTTAGGGGAGGAGGGGAGTGTGTTCCCCAAGAATAGGCACTTTGCTGACATACATCAGAAGGGCCACAGCAAGGGCTGGAAGTGATGCTTCAAACTGCAATGAGTAACCCCCAACAGAAAAGGACAGACGAATCCACACCACACGTTGACACTGTGGCTTAGCAGGTCCTAGAAGTGCTACCTCAACTACACGATAAATAAATAGTTTTTGAAATGCAATTTTCCCAGCCAGAGGAAAGATATCATTGAACATCGTTTAAAATAGATTTTCATTGTATGTCATTTAACTGACTTAAAAAGCACTGGCTATAAATTCCATATAATAGGTGGTTCTGGTGGGGAGGACCAGGAGGGCAACTGTCAATTAGGTGTCGCATAAAAGGATGCAAATATCTCATAAAAGTGATGGAAGACTGTGTTATTGCATTAGCCATGTCATTCTTGCCACGCTGTTACACACCATCGAATAATAACCGAAGATTTAAAAGGTGAAAATCATTCTGAACGTGCATTGAAACTGTGTGCAAATACAAACCATCCTGAACTAGTTCTTAACACCTTTGTCAGCCTCTTTCAAATACTCAAGTGCTGGGGAAGATAATTAATAGGTGAGATATGTGATAGAATACTTTATGGGCTTCACCAAGACATTTTCCAAGATGTGATGCTTTACAGCCATGCCTTTGAAAGAGGGGTTGTCAAATCCATAAAAATACAAAACTGATTTAGCCCCATCTATAAAATCTTATAATGCTGCCATGCTTTAACCTCCAGTTTTTTCCTGGCTTCTAAGGTAAAGGATTTCAAAATGTCAGAAGAATGCTCTGACAGGTTAGCAAGAAGAACACAAAGCAGACGTGGGAGAGTAGGAACCACAGGGAGTACAGCCTTGTCACTGCATAGAATGTCAATCCCAAAGGAAATGGGGAAAATGGGAAGGGTTGTACCCAATACCTCACTCAAGAAAAATAAACAGCCCGGGAGTCAGAAGCCCTACTGGCAGCCTCCAGCCTTAGTGTACATTGATGAGTCATGGATAGGGAATTGCCTGATAAATACAATTTCGTTTGTGCCCCCAAAACTGTTGGCTAGAGCTCCTGGAGTTACAGTTGCAGAACCTGTGCCTAATTTATTTTTTTAAATAGATTTGTTGAGAGGGGAAGTAAAGTTTCAGGACATTTCAAGAAGAAACAAACCTCTGAGGATAGTCTCAAACCTGAGATAGAGGCATGCACTCATGCATATATTTTTTTAAAAAAAGAAATGTAGCAGTAAAAACAGAAGAAACCCCTGCTTTGTGAGTGGAGACAAATAATAAACAATAAGCAAAACATAGTAAGATAGATAATAAGAGAAAAATAAAACAAAATAGGGAATGGGAATAGGGAATACCAGAATGGGGGTTGCTATTTTTTTTAATTTTTAAAAAATTCTTATCTGAGAAAACATTTATTGATTTTATAAAGAGAGGAAGGAAGGGAGAAAAATAAAGACTGAAACATTGATGGGTTGCCTCCAGTACGTGTCCTGATCAGGGATTGAACCCACAGCCTAGGTATGTGCCCTGGCTGGGAATCGAACCACAAATTTTTGGTATACAGGACAGTGCTCCAACCAACTGAGTCACTCAGCCAGCACTGGGGGGCTGCTAATTTTACAAAGCCTTGCTCAGAAGGCAGTATCTGAGCAGAAACGAGAAGGAATTGGGGAGTGAGCCTTGGAAATACCTGAGGAAAGAGCTGAAGGAACAACATATATAAAACACGTGGCTTAAGAACATGTCTGCCACATTTGAAATGCAGCGAAAGAGCTGATATGGCTGGGGCAGGATGGGAGCAGGCAAGATTGCAAGAGGGGAGGTTAGCAAGGCAATGGGGGACAGCTCATGAAGGGCCCCACGGGTGACTGGAAGGACTCTGGCCTATTAAGGTACAGCCATAGGTTTTGCTGATGGATTGGCAGCGGGAGTTGAGAGAGAGGAAAAAAGCAAAGGATAACTCCAAAATTGTTTACCTGGGCATTGGAAAGAATGGAATTGTTTCTTCTGGGGTGGGGAAGACCTCAGGCATAGCAAGTTTTGAGATGAAACTAGCAGGAGTTTGATCTTGATCATGTGAAATTTGACACACTTAATATACCCCCAAATGGAGATTTCATCTAGGTGGTTAGATATAAAATTCTGAAGCTCAGGGAAGAGGCCAGGTTGGAGAAGCAAACTTAAGAGTTGTGAGTATATGGATGATTGGTACAGCCAAGAGAATGAGTGGATAACCTAGGTAACCAAAGAGAAGAGAAGAAGTCCAAGGCTTCAGCCCTAGGTGTTTCAAAATTTAGCAATCAACATTTAGCAATCAAGGATGAGGATAAGCAAGCAAAGGAAACTCAGAAGGAGTAAGCAAGGAGTTAGAAGGGAAACTAGAAGAATGTGATGTTCTGGAATGCTAATAAAGAAAGTACATCAAGTTTAAAAACATGAGTCCAAAGCATTGTTAAAGTCATGGAAATAGAAGTGTGAGCTACATATAGCAAGCGAGTAGTAGTTTAACATTGGAACTCCTAAAGTTGGGAAGATGTGGAGCATAGCAGGGAGAATTCTAAGGAGACAACACATATAGGAATGGACTGTGTTAAACCTGTTTATTGCCTTGTACCTCCTGAAGGTCTGGGTAGATTCCAAAAGGGTCTTGACCCAGACGAAAGTCCACTGATTGACATAAAGCATCCAACAACCCCTCCATCATATTCTTGATTCCTCTTTCACAAGAAAACAGAAGCAGTGAGAGGCTTTCCATGTGCCCACCACTGCACCTTCCTCTGCAATATGTGTCGTGCCCATGCACGCTCCCTCCCCTGTGTTATTATGAGTGGCTGCCCTCACTCCTCTTTGAACACTCTGAAGTGGTTCAGCAAGAAAACGAGGTGGGGAGAGAGAGAGGAAGTAACTACAGCAAAATGTTAGCAATTGTTGAATCTAGGTGAAGGGTATGTACATGTTCATTATACTATTTTTGCAATTTTGTAAATTTTTTCAAAACAAAGATTTTGGTAAATATAAACCAGCCTTATGTTTACTGTGAAATATGTTTTTAAAATTGTACTCTTTCATGGGTGTGATTATTTACCAAAATATGGAATATACTTACATAATTATGGTCAGTTCTGTATAATAATCATGACCATAATGCAATCTTAAATCAGAAGAAAATTAAAGAGTTGAAGCCTTAAAGTCAGGACACTTAAACCATTTTGAATTTAACCATATATGTGACTTTTTGCAGTAAAGTAATGATAGGATGAACCATAAAATACTTTGAATTATAAAATACATTATAAAAGTCTGTTACAAGTGGAGTAAAAACATGAGTTCATGGAGAACTAGGTTAATGTAAAATTTCTAATCAATAAAGAATATGTTTATGCATTATAAAGTGGATAATGATGGATAGCAAATTGCTATGACATTAAGATTTCTTCAGAGTAATTTAAACATTTTACAACTTTTTAAAACTATAAACATTTACACTGCAATTAGGATTTTCAGCTACTTAAATTTTGATGAAAATTGAAATATCCATTTAAAATATTCAAGGGAACACCTACATTTTTAAAGTTATTTTAAGGGATTTGCAAGCAGAATGTGTCAACAACATTGTTCTAAGTCTAAAAGTTTGGGTGTATCAACACAGGAATTTATATACCCAAATGGCACTCATATACTCTTATGAGTGCCAGGCAGCTTTAGGAGTTTACTTAAAGTAGTGCTCATGGGTTTAAAGTAAGACCAGTCAGCATAGGAGTATGCTTTTCTCTGTCCACTTTTATCTACATGGCTGCAGGCATAGACAAAAGGAGAGTGGGATTTAACCAGGGTTAGGATTTTGCCTGGCAAATAAAACAAAGGGAGAGAGAAGAAAGAGAGTTAATGGTGTATTTCAATGAGTGATTATAGTGATTGAACACAAGCTGAGAAAGGAGGGAAGTAAGGAAATGATAGGTATGTGGGACACAAAAACGTGGTGAGACGGAGAGACGATCGGTCCTTGTGCATTCAAAACATCGTTGAAGTCATGAAAATAGAAGAAGTAACCTGCAGATTGTAGGTGATGCTTTAAGAGTTGGATTCAGAGTTGAGAATATTGAGGTTGTGGTGGGTAGAATTCTAAAACAACACCCCAGTGACCCACACCCTTGGATAATCTCCTGCGCATGTGTGTGGGAGAGACCTGCGGCTATAATGGTATCACTCAGGCAATCAGGTTATGTTTATAAAACAGTTGAATTTCAGAAAGGGAAAGTAGCCTCAGTGGTTGAGGCCTAACCAGGTTAGTTCTAGACAGGGGCGGGGCTCTTCCTGTTGCAAACAACTGGAACCACGAGAAGAATTCTGCTCAAGGAAGATTCTCTATTGTTGACTAGGAAGATTTAGGAGGCCATGTGTCAAGGAATGTAAGTGACCTCTAGGTGTTGAGAATATCCCTTCCTGACAGCCAGCAAGGAAATGAGGACCTCCGTCCTACAACCACAAGTAACTGAAATCTGCTGGAACCACATGGGCTCCAAGTGAGAACCCAGCTTGGTCAGCAGTTCTGACCTAAAGAACTCTTAGCTAATAAATGGGTGTTATTTTATGCCACTCAGTTTGTGGTAATTTGTTATGCTGCAATGTCAATTTCTAAGATATGACCAAAGGAGTGAGAGGGTTAGGCTGGGTGGAAGATAATACATTGGAAAAATTAAGACACTAGAGCCCTGGGAGTATCTTCTGGTATTTGAAGTCCCTGAACTGGAGATATGTTATCCTTGATTTCTTGCCTCAAAGTCTTAGAAAATTTCTAATACAGGTATTTGATCTCCTTGGCTAAATTTACTCCTAGGTGCCTTATTTTTTTGTTGTTGCAATAGTAAATGGGATTGTTTTCTTAATTGTTCTTTCTGAGAGTTCATTATTTGGTATATAAAAATGCTACCAATCTCTGAATATTAATTTTGTATCCTGCTACTTTGCTGAATTCATTTATTAGGTTTAGTAGTTTTTGGTGGAGTCTTTAGGGTTTTCTATGTACAGCATCATGTCACCTGCAAAAAAAAAAAAAAATGACTGTTTTACTTCCTTCTTTCCAATTTGGATGTCTTTTATTTCTTCTTCTTGTCTGATTGCTGTGGCTAGGACTTCCAGTACTTGAATGAGAATAGTGAAAGTAGACATCCTTGTCTTATCTCCTTTAGTCACATACTTCAAACAAGGATGTAAGTGAGATGACGAAGAGAAAACAAAACTCCTTCCCTAGGAGTGTGCATCCATTTTTCTTTCCGTGGTGAAGCCCAAAGTTATTTTCTTTTGCCAAATTCTTTTAGCATTATAAAAGTTTATTCTGGGTACACACCACCCTAGTGGAGTTTGCTTTCTTACAACATTAGCATTCTCAACAACAACTGTTTAACTATCTTAACTTTAATCTATGTATATTTGGGGTAAAAGATTATGGGGTATGCCTGTTTGTGTACATGTGTGTGTTGGCCATAGAAATACAATACCTGTTTTTATAAATTACTTCTAAGATGAGAGAAACATAGACAAAAATTATTACCAGTAGATACAATTATCCTTTAAGGGAGTATGAGAAAGAAGCTAAAAAGGCAGGAACGGGTCACATGTTTTTCTGATACTTTGAGAGAAGTTCTGGTTTGGCTTTTATCTCCACCTGTTGTCTGCGTGCAAAGCAGGCTGCTTGATATTATTGCTCCAATTTTGTTTTCTTTCAATTCCCCTGAGAAACTGAAAAGATCATAGGAAGGCATCGCAACTCCGCAATTAGTGTGTCTGCTGCTTTCCTCTTCTGACCAAAAATACAAGGTCATTCTGTCCTATGAGAGTCCTTTCCTGCCAACATCTTACACATTAATTTGCTGGCATTAAATTAAATCCAGAGGCAAGGAAGAGCAAAATGTCAAAAGTTCCAGCAGATTTTGTGCATGGAACAGTAAGAAAAAGTGAGTAAAAGAGGCCTACCAGGCAGCTGCCCTTCTTTGATCCAAAAGTGTTCCTTCAGTTCTTATGTACGAAAACAACAAAAAAGAATCGTTAACAAGCACAAGTTTCTAAAGACATTTCACTGGCAATTAATCCTCTAAAATACCCCAGGCACCTTGCCACTCCTCTCACCCCGAGACTTCCTGACTTCCTCTTCCCCACAGGACAATGTCTGAGTCCTCAGTTTGCTTTCAAGGTTCTCTACACTTAGTGCTCAAACTGCCTTATTAGCTTCTTTCTTATCTTCCCTTGAAGAACCATTTCATCCACTCAATTTTTTTTTCCAAAAAATATTGATCATTTCTACTATCAACACTGTTTTGTAGCTTAGCATGAGGGCCAGTTTCATGGGCCTGTGACCCATACCGTCACACAGGGCCTGCTGTCAAAAGGGTCCACACTGAGTGTTTCATGCTTTGAACCTGCAGCCTCAGTACCCAGATAGTCCATCTCCTGCTGTTGTCTCCACCCCTTGAGATCAGTCCTTCACTCATCATCATCTTTCTGTCCTCACTCCACAACCACTGCTGACTGTCTCCTCAGTGGGGGCCTGGGCAGAGGTGCAGGGAAATTGGGGTTGGGCATGTGCCCCACAGTGTCTGGGGGCAATGCAAAGTGGAGGCCGACCTACCATGGTCTGGGTCCAGAAAACATGCTGAAGTGAAGGCTGCAATTACTGTAGGTCACCCAGTGCTGTGGACTGGGGCAGCGGACCTGTTGAGGGGGGTGGGGGGAGCTGATTTCTCTGTCTTGTGCTGAGGCCCCACATTTTCACTTTGCAATGGACCCTGTGAATTTCGCAGCTTCTCCTGGCTAGAATATTAGAGTCTCCACACTCCTCTATCACATTTCATCCTGATAAAGTTTAGCTCTTTGTTTGAGCTGTTGAGATTATTTGGAATCATAATCATGGCATCATGAATATTATTCACATGCCTTTTAAACAGTTCTCTAAACTGCTGATACAATGGGGAACAGAGCAAAAGATAGTCTTATTCCACCCACTAAAAGACTCCAGTTGGGTTCACTCAATTTATGAACTATCTTTGTCATCATTGATCTGACACTGATTGTATTAACACCAGGCTAACATCTGTCCATCTTGTCCTCAAAGAGGACCGTTGCCAACTATCACATCCTTCCTCTCTCTGCCCCCCTCAGCCCTTTACACTGGATCCAACTACACCTCCCATCTCCAAGTTTGACTGCACCCAGTACCTAGAGCCAATCATGATCTGAATTCTTTGTTAAGAAGAAACCATTCACGAGATACTTATTTAACAAAAGAGCCAGATAGTTTATTCAGACTGCTACAGAAGGGGAGAGGCACCCTAGTATAAACTGAGCTCAACGCCACTGACACAAAAGGTGAGAAGTGTTTTAAATCCTGGCTTGTGCCCGGAGAAAAGATCTAAAGGACAGTAAGCCAGGGAAGCCGGTCGATGGGTTTAGGCTGTCAGTGTCTAGTTAATGCGGGGCATGAGAGGTAGGTTCCTCTCTTCTCAGACACACTGGGAGACAAGGACCTTTCCTGGATGATACATTCCAAAGGGATAAATTACAGGCCCTTGAGAAAAACATCTCTGGGTTATAGCAGGTACAGCACAGAGGGACAGAGAAAAGATTGACAGCTGTACGTTTTCTAAAGTAAATGCTCTAAGAAAAGGGAAGTCAGGCAGAGTAGATACACTGTACCACCTCGCACAACCAAAAGAAGGACAACAAATTAAAAAACAAAAAACAACCAAAGCTGCCAGAAAATCGAACTTTATGGAAACCCAACAACTAAGGAGTTAATGAAGAAACACTCACCCAGACCGATAGGAGGGGCAGAGACAGGCAACCGGGGTTGAGAGGACTCATGGCAAGGCAGCAGCTGTAGGCTCAGGGCGGGCAAGGTGGTGGCTGATGGACCGGGCAAGGCGGCAGCTGGCGAAGTGGTTGGTCTCATATTTGCTTAGGGATAAACTGGGAGGAACAACTGGGGAGCAAGACACACCACACAACCCAGGGCTCCAGTGGGGAAATAAAGCCTCAGAACCTCTGACTGAAAACACCTGTGGGGGTTGAGGCAGCAGCGGGAGAAACTCCCAGCCTCACAAGAGAGTCTGTTGGAGAGACCCACAGGGTTCTAGAATGGACACAAACCCTCCCACCTGGGAATCAGCACCAGAAGGGCCCAATTTGCTTGTGGGTAGCAAGGGAAGTGACTGAAAGCCAGCAGAGCGCCAAGCAAGTTCCACTGTTTCCTTTCGGGCCCCTCCCCCACATACAGCATCACAACGCCGTGATGTGAGTTGCCCCACCCTGGTGAATACCTAAGGCTCCACCCCTTGCTACATAACAGGTGTGCTGAGACAAAAAAAAAAGGCCCAAGTGAAGGAACAGCTTAAAACTCCAGAAAAAATACAACTAAGCAAATGAAGAGGTAGCCAACCTACCAGATGCACAGTTCAAAACACTGGTAATCAGGATGCTCACAGAAATGGTTGAGTATGGTCACAAAATAGAGGAAAAAGTGAAGGCTATGCAAAGTGAAACAAAGAAAAATGTACCGGGAACCAACAGTGACAGGAAGGAAACTGGAACTCAAATCCATGATGTGGACCAGAAGGAAGAAATAAGCATTCAGCCAGAACAGAATGAAGAAATACGAATTCAAAAAAATGGAGAGAGGCTTAGGAACCTCTGGGACAACTTTAAATGTTGCAACATCTGAATCATAGGTGTGCCAGAAGGAGAAGAGAAAGAGCAAGAAATTGAAAACTTATTTGAACAAATAATGAAGGAGAACTTCCCCAACCTGGTAAATGAAATAGACTTCCAGGAAGTCCAGGAAGCTCAGAGAATCCCAAAGAGGTTGGACCCTAGGAAGCACACACCAAGGCACATCATAATTATATTAGCCAAGATTAAAAAGGAGAGAATCTTAAAAGCAGCAAGAGAAAAGGAGACAGCTACCTACAAAGGAGTGCCCATAAGACTATCAGCTGATTTCTCAAAAGAAACCTTATAGGCAAGAAGGGGCTGGAAAGAAGTACTCAAAGTCATAAAAGTCAAGAACCTACACCCAAGATGACTCTATCCAACCAAGCTATCATGTAGAATGGAAGGACAGATGAAGTGCTTCCCAGATAAAGTCAAGTTAAAGGAGTTCATCATCACCCAGCCCTTATTATATGAAATGTCAGAGGGACTTATCTAAGAAAAAGAAGAAGATCAAAAACTATGAACAATAAAATAACAACAAACTCACAACTATCAACAATCGAACCTAAAACAAAAACAAAAATGAACTAAGCAAACAACTAGAACAAGAAGAGAATCACAGAAGTGGAGATCACATGAAGGGTTATCAGAGGGGAAAGGGAGGGGAGAATGGGGAAAAAGGTACAGGGAATAATAAGCATAAATGGTAGGTAGAAAATACACAGGGGGAGGTTAAGAATAGTGTAGGAAATGTAGAAGCCAAAGAACTTATATGTATGACCCATGGACATGAACTAGAGAGGGGGAATGTCGGTGGGAGGGGGTGTGCAGGGCAGAAGGGAATAAAGGGGGGGAAATGGGACAACTGCAATAGCATAATTAATAAAATATATTAAAAGAGAAAAGGGAAGTCAGGGCCCTGTCATCAGGTCATTTAGCTGAAACAAACAGTAAATTCTTTTGGCAGGACTGAGCCTTCTCAGGCAGGAATTTTAAGAGAGCTTGGTCATCATCCTAGGGCAGGCCTTGAGCTAATAGAAAGCATGTTAGAATTTGATCAAGCCTTGGTGTGGGGGTTGGGCAAAGTCATTTGTTCTGAGAGTTTTGTAATTCTTGTCCTAAGTCATCCGGTGCCCTCCAATTCCCTGCTTCCCACCACGTTCATCTTACCGAGGGGCAATGCACAATCCTGACCCCTGGTCTCTCTGACTCTCAGCTCCTTTGTCCCCCCAAAGGGTGGACAGGGCTCTTGGTGTACAGGAGCCCAGGCCTGGATGCTTCTCATGCAGCCTACAGGGGTTAGGGTTTGGTCTCAGTCTCTTCTGGAGCAGAAGCCTAGGCCTTGGCCACTCACCCAGAGGCAACAATAGGCTGGGAATAAGAACCTGTGCAGAGACACCAATTTGCCTAAAAGGCAACTTACTCCCTGCCTGAACCTTCTTCATCAGTGGTATCCACCCCCAGGGGACAGCCTGGGCAAGTCTGGGATCTCGCCCAGCTCATCAGTATCACCTTACTTTACACCAGGCACTTTGTTTTACATTGTCTCTTATGTCCCCTCAACAACCCCATGAGGGAAAAATATAGGAAGTTAAATAAACCCATTTTCATTTTGTTTCCATCTTCTGCACTAAGGATACTGAGATTCAAACTGGAAGAAACCAGAGAGATGAGGATATATTCAGAGAATACAATGTGGCCTTAAATAACTATAAGCCTTTGGGATCCCCCCCCCACATTATCACTCAAATCACTGAAGAAGGGATCAGAGGGCCACATTAGTGGTCTTCACAATACCCTGGAGAATGGAGGAAATGACAAAAGGCTAAAGATAGTCAACGGTTTCCTGGTGGTCGTAAAGGGAGATTTGGCCGTTCACAGCAAAGCAGAGATCTGTCAGTCCCTAAGCTTCCTGTTGACTTCCAGGGAAATTCTCCAGCTGATCATTGAACAGACTTCATGTGCTCTCAGGAGATAATATAAACACTTATAAAAAAGGCACTGTTCTCCATTATATTGTTTATTAAACTAATCAATGAAATACAACTTAAAAGAGTACCATAGATGAAAGAATAAGGGTCAATGGGATTCTAAAATTTTAGAAAGAGGAAAAAATATCAGAATTAAACTAAACAGCAAAAAATGCAAATTTATTATCCACTCATTCACCAGTTGATTGACTTCTAGGTTGTTTCCATAGTGACTGTTTCTAGTAAAGCTGCTATGAACAGTTGTGGGTTGAATCATGCCTCCGAAGAGATATGTTGAAGTCCTAAGCCCTGGCACCTGTGAGTGTGACCTTATTTGAAAATAGAGTCTTTGCAGATGAAATCAAGTTAAAATGAGACCATTAGGATGAGCCCTAGTCCATGAGGACAGGTCCAATAGGAGACACAGACACAGAAGGAGACGGACGTGTGATGGCAGAGACAGAGATTGGAGTGATGCTTTTACAAGCCAAGAATTGCCTAGGACCAGGAACTAAGAGAGAGTCACAGAACAGATTGTGCCTTAGAGCCTTCGGAGAGAGCCTGGCCCTGCGAATACTTTGACTATGGACATCTAGCTGCTAAAACTGCAAGAGAATAAGCATCTGTTGTTTAAGGTCACCTAGTTTGTGGTAATTTGTAGCAACAGTAGGGGGATAATTCAACTTTCAAGTACAAGTCTTCATGCAAACACATGTTTTCATTTCTCTTGCATAAATACTCAGCAGTGGGGTTGCTTGGGTGTATGGTATGTTTAATTTTCCAAGAAATGGCCAAGCTGTTTTCCAAAGTAACAGTAAACTTCCCATTCCAACTAGCACTGTTGCCCCATATCCACACCAACACTTGGTATTATCTTAATCATCCATTATGGTTTTAATTTGTATTTCTTGGATAACTACTGATGTCCAGCATCTTCCGTGTACTTACTGACCATTTGTATATCTCCTTAGTGAAGTGTGTCTTTATATTTTGCCCATATTCTTCAGTTCAATTTCTTTATCAGATACATGTTTTGCATATATTTTCTGTGTGTGTTGTTTGCTTTTCATGATTTTAATGGTATTATTTTGAAAAGCGGAAGTTTTCATTTTGATCAAGTCCATCTCATAAAATTTTTACTTTATGATTTGTGTTTTTCAGGTCCTAAGAAATCTTTGCATACCCAAGTCACAATGATCTTATCCTGGCTTTTCTTCCCACAACTTTACTTTCTAGATTCCACTTTTAGGTCTGTTATTCATTTTCAGTTAATTTTTTGTGCATCATGCAAGAGTTAAAGTTTATTTTTTTTCCTAATGGACATCTAGTTGCTGAAATGAGTTAGCTCGATATTTTCATCAAAAATTAATTGGCCATCCACGTGTGTCTGTGTGTTCCTGGATGGAGACTGCATCTGTTTCACCAACCTATTCAGCCCTCCTTATACCAACACCACACTATCCGGAGCACTTCAGCTCTATAGTGAAACTTAGCATCAGTCTGTACAAGGCTTCCAATTCTGTAATTTTTCAAAAAGTGTGTTGAAATTTATTTGTTTATATCTTTATCTATCTTTCAATAGATAATATATGTGCCCAAAAGCTTTCAATGAGAAATGTCTTCCTCTTATCTCTAGCTCTTTGGCTGCCAGTTCTCCTTCCCCCAAATGCCTCTTTTAGAAGTTCCTTCACCTGAAACCTACATAATTTTATTAACCGATGTCACCTAAATACATTCAATAAATAAATAACTTGCCAAAAAAGTTTCTTCTTATTTGCTTTTTTAGTGATTAAAAATTGAGTCATCCTTAGATTTACTACTTAAAGGAATGATATTTCAGGCATTTAAGAGGAAGAAAAATATTACCCCAATTTTATTTTTTTATATCAATCGAAATTTTCAGTAAGTGTGCTTGCTCAAATGAGACTAGTTGGTATTAGAAAGATTCAACCTTGATTAATGAAGCACTTAATT